>JAPYZT010001522.1:0-32303 GCA_030522965.1 Tryphoninae sp. A BG-2022a
ATATATATATATATACATATAAGTAATACAGGAGAGAGGATGGTACTGTACGTTCACGGCACTTGCAATTGGCAACGAATACTTTTACAATGCAAATTATGGTAATCCGGGTGAGAGCGGAGATATATGTATATAGACCGTACGTACGATATGGTAAAGGGTGAATAGGAAAAGCCGTCTCCGCGTAGACTAGACCGACAGAGGATTTATTTCGTACGGGGCGAAATGAGAACGTAGAATGTGTGTGCGTACGTTCGACGGCACAACGCATCGTGCTGGGTTTACCGACGACGTCATCAAAGAAAAAAAGAGCTTTGAGGGTGGATGATCCGAGTCTCGTGCATTCGCGAGATAAAGGGATGGAGGAATTATAACATTATCGAACGATCTTTAGCTCGGCGCAGGACGGCAAAGATAGTTCTACTTACAACGATCGAAAGTTGGAAAGATTCACGAGTGAATTTTCTTCGATAAAAGCGCGATAGAAATTTCATTGACGATGAAATTACGACTAAAGGAAAGTAGCGACGCTATTTTTTCCCCAATTTTCGTAAAGTACTTATCTTACAATCGTATAGGGATACTCGAGTTCACGAACGAAGGGTCGTTCGCGCGTGCGCTCGTGACGCGCATGAAAATCATGTGACGCCAAATCCGAGAAAGAAAAAAACTTATACATCCGCGTTTAAGACCCTTCTTCCTCGAGGATTATCGGCTCATAGCTAAGATTTACCCTCCGTACTCGCAGCATCCACGTAGTCTCATCCGCTCGAACTCCGTGGTAAGCGAGACAAGAAAAGCTAGGCTGCGAGGGAAGAAAAAAAGGCACAGAGCACGCCTGATGTACATCTCTCACGTATCGTATACCGTGGTATGAGCAACACGCGTTGATATTCTTTCCACTTCCATCTCTTCAGAGAGACAAAATACAATATGAGCGATGGAAAAAAATGAGAACGAAGCGGAGATATACGTGAACATAAGAATAGACCAAACATCCGCATGAAGAAAAGGAAACAAGAGGAGCGAGGAGTCATAGCGAGCGATCGAAAAGATCGTCTGTGTATTCTCGAAAACTTCTTCCACGGGTTTCTTCCGTTGTAGGGTTTGTCGAGAGTATAGGCAGTGGTGGCTCGAGAAGTGTAGGGGGTAGATCGCGAGAGTGACAGACAGGGCGGTCCGCAAGGGGGATAACACAAACCACCCTCACTTTGAACCCAACCTGAAATTTCTCCCTTCGAACCTCCGTCTCCCATCTCCCTTCCCCTGTGCGCGATCATGACGTTGGACCCGTCTAGCTCTCCCAATCTCGTTCAGGATGCGAAACCGTGAAGGGACATCAAGCCTTGACACTCCGGGCCGAGGGGTCGCCCGGGAAACGCGCTCTCTTGTCGGCCTCCGTGACACGTCTCTTTCTATCTCCCTCTCTCTCTCTCTCTCTGTCTCTTCGTCTCTCCTACAATATTCTCCGGAAGAGCGATTAAGACAGAAACAGGCCGATCGCTGATATATCACACACGACAGGAGTGTCATGTGCTCCTCTCTGTGTGAGTACACGCGAAAATCACGATTGAATAATCCAACAGTAACATCGCTATTTGTCCCGCACGCGATTTTCCGTCTCACGTATGACACGTTGTTGCATCTCCAACTACGCGTGATCGAAATAATTTTAATAAGTAAAATATACAGCCGTTGCAAAGCGTATTGCGCTCGTACAACAGACGTCGGGACGTAAGTACGCCATGTGCGTATATCGAGATTCTCGATACTCTGTAAAGGAAATCTCGAAATTTTTCATCCTCGGAGATGAGAGAAGAGGGCTGCTTTATACACCACCCCCCAAAAACACGGGTGGGGTGGATCAGACGCCGGATTTCGCGAGTAATGTATATCGTTGATTCTCTCTCTTCCGGTTTTCGGGGGAGAGCTCAGACACCGCCGAGGATCGGAAATCAGGCGAACGCAAACTACCATCGGTTTCTCTCTCTCTCTCTTTCTATATATATGCGATATCGTTTCGTTCGTTATATCCCCCGAAATAACTTCTCGGTTCGCGCGTGAAAGAGAGAGAGAGAGAGAGAGAGAGAGAGAGAGAGAGAGAGAGAGAGAAAGAGAAGAGCTCGATCCACTGAAAACTTTGGCAATAGGACATCCAGCAATAACGGCCTAATAATGATTGTTCTACCATCGCGGCTGCGTTATAGTCCAGAACCCTTCTCCGTCGTCATCGTCTCCATCGTCGCTCTTCGAGGGTGTTCTCTCCATATTACGTATATATATATATATATATATATATATATATATATATATATGATTGCAAGTACGAGGAAGACTGCAGGAGGAATAAGCGAGGGGTTGAAACTGCGCACGAGCGACGAAGAGACGTAAAGAAAGAAAGAGAGAGAGACGATGCGAAGTGAGAAAGTCCGCAACGTTCGTCGGAGGAAGAAGCATAAATCACAATTATAATCAACGTGCTAGAAGTTATGCGCCTTTCGCCTCCCACCGCAGAGAACGCCTGGAGTCAACCCCCAACGCTCATTCTCTCGTCTCACTCTGTTCCTTTGCTTGTAGGTATGCCCGTGTTTCTATCTATATATATGTATTGTCATGTGACCGCGCGTGCGCCACTCTCATCTCGTAATTTCGTGCGCAAAGTCGCGCATGATAATTTATCGCTCGACTCCTCGCAGTCACCGATTCTCTTTACCTTCGTGACGATTATAACTTCTTACAATATTTCTTCGTATCTCTCTCTCTCTTTCTCTCTCTCTCTCTCTCTCTCTCTCTCTCTCTCTCTCTCTCTCACTCGTTCAAGGTCGGGGTTTCTTTCATCCTGAAAGCTTTTCCGACCTCGATTGGCTTCAGCCGGATTTCATTTTTGTTGTCTCGAAAGTTTATGACGTCTAGAGAATTAATGTCAACGTCTTCTAACCAAGAACACGTTAATTGCATCTCGCTCGATGCTCGCTATGGTTAATGATTCGCTCTCTGTCATTTGATTCTACCGCGATGCACTATCCGATATAATCGTCTTGTCATAAAATTCCTATTATATATAGAGCTTTATATATGCCCATAGCTTGTGTGTACGTGCAGCCAATTCCCTGTATACACCTCGAGGGAATATGCATTCTTGGAGGCAGCGTGCGTGTGATCTGTGCCGATCGTAAATGTCTCACTGGAAGACGAAGGAATAGAAATATATGGAAGGGAGCTTATACGTTGTTTATGTGAAAAGTGATAAAAATTCTATGATCAGTGCAGGCATTTGATAATTAATGAGAATGAAAACCTGTGTCTGAAGTTTCTTTAATCGCCCTCCCCCTATTATATATCCTTGCTATATGTGCCTGTTACGAATAGCCTGTACCTACATATACTCAGATCATGGTTCTCGTTACAACCTACCCCCTCCCTCCTCCTGACTAAAATGTCCACAGTTTATTTCTCACTAGGGGTATATAACTATAACTGGATATCTTGTACTGTCCATGTACGCTGCGGTAGACGGATGAGACGGTCGTAGACGCGTGATTTCCGGCGCGGAACCCTGGGGGTGTTCGCGTCGATCTCTCGGTAACAGAAGTGCAGGAAGGGTGTGTGTATGTGTTTGCTCTCTCTCTTTTTCTTTCTACGACGATAATACACGGCATGTCGTTGTATCCGGTGAAATATCACGAAGCCAGCAAGAACGGACCTCGAGGCTTTTCGGGAACACGAAACAGCGGGGAGAAAGAGAGAGAGAGAGAGAGAGCTATCGTGCGGAGATTCAGACATTGTAAGAGCTCGCGGCTAGATCAGGCGAGAAGCCCGGGGTGTTAAGAGTCAGAGTCGATTTCAGCCTATACATTCGAGGGATGATCTTGTACGAATGCACCAACCGGGGGATGATGGATGAGTCAGATGGAAAGAGGGATTTCGAGAGACAAAAGTCTCAGGGGTTTGAGAAGGGCAGAGAGGGTGTGCGGGGGCGAAGGGTTCTAGGCACACCGAGAGAAACCTGAAGGAAGAGTAGAAGGAGAGAAGGAAAATCGTAGTGACGGGGGGATGAATCCGAAGGGGATGATCCGGCTGCCAATTCGAGAGACAAGGCGGAGAATCGTGTCAGCGAGAGGTGCATGATCATTATTAACGATACGTGCATATATATCTATGTAGAAAATATTCTTTTTTTTATTCTTGTGCGTAATGCTTTTGAAAACCGAGACGAATCGCGAAGCTCCATTGCCACGGTCTCTGTCTCTTGCTCCGGCCCGCACCGTACTCGGAACGGCAAAGGTCTTGTCTCTACTAGGCTTATACGCCAAGCGTCGTAATTCATTCGTATATTATATATAGCAAACTATATATATATATATATATATATATATATATATATATATATATGTCTACATAGGAGACTGGACGTAAACCACGTGGACCATCAGACGCCTCCATTCCCTACAGTAGGACGATAATTTCTCGTCGTGTCGGTAGCAGGAAGTAGCGATGAATTATTCCACGGGTAATGGCGAACAATTGAAATACCCTCGGTGCACGTCGAGGCTTTATACATGTCCCTCTAGTATATATGTATATATAGTACAGGGAACCAATATACCATGGTATATACGTGCTATATAATGGATGCATGCGCCTACTCCTCCCCATGGACCCCTTTGGAGGGCAACACTGAAAAATTAACATCTCGTTCCTCTGGGGGAGGGGAAGGGGGTGCTACTCTCCCCCATTCCCCGTATATGGCAGAAGCCATAAAGAGCGAACTGCGCAAGACTAATACTACTTCGAGGACTCTCGATGCTTTTCCACCCTCTCTTTATTATCGGCCAGAGACCATGTACTTAATGCGGTGATGATTTGAAATCGATAACGATAAACCACCCTCCTAGAGACACGGAGGACAGCCACGTTAAGTGAATTCGCGTATTATTAGATAGTTAGATATATATGTATATACATATATAGTTATGCGTTCATGTCCCAATGGGATAGAAAGAGAAGCATACGAAATGATGAATGCGCGAGCAGCCTGAGGGTTCTTGCGGCTCTGACAGAAATCACATTATTTATCCGCGAGCTTCTTTCGCAATAAAAAGAAATGAAATCCCTTGATACAAATTGATCGATGCGAGGAAACTATTAAGAAAGAAAAATCCGTTTGCGAGAACGTGCGAGTTATGCTTGCAGCCTCTCTCTCTCTCTCTCTCTCTCTCTCTTTCACTCTTTGAGACGCGAGAACGGTTTGTCGTCGGTGCATTTTTCTTCACGGATATATATGGCGTGACGAAATAAAGAAGGCCCGAATATGAGAACGAGAGGAAAGAAAAACTGCAAAGGGGGCCAGGTCTAAATGGGATAAATTTAAACTAATTTCGCGTATGCGTTTCTTCAAAGGAATCTCACGGCCGTGGGCAAGATAAATATCTAACATGTGTGGGCTGGGTGTGCTTGCGGAACTCTCGTTTGTGCGTCTTCGCGAGAATACGTCGGGTGAACCGTTACGGTATCTGTTTCACGTACGTGTGTTTTAGCGAGTGTGTAATAACTTATACGCTTTTATGTGCAATCACCGATACCTCCGCGAAACTGCGAGTTCCCGGAAATATTGGTTGATTTTATAGACATTTTGAGATCGACGAATCTTCAAATTAATCTGTACATACACTTTCCCATCCCCAGCGTCACGATAATTGCTCAGAAAAAAAAATCTCGGACATTATCCGACGTCTATTAGACACGGATGATTGCAACGATATATGACACGTAAAAATGGAAGAGAACATGACGTTGCTCATTTTCTAGTAAGTGTCGTGACAGTTTTTTCCAATGACGCGAAAGGATTTGACCTTTATATATATATATATCTATACATACAATGGGACAAGGTAAAAATCAGTCCGAAAAAGGCGATGGGTCGATACGAATACGCGCGGAATAATTCGATTGGTCGAGTAAACTGACAATTTGCGATGAGAATTGGCGAAATTGGCGAGAGATAGGTACGAACTCGGTTTATATCGGGTCTGAAAGTAGAGACATTATTGCACTTGTACGCGAAATTGACACTTTACAGCGTGTAAAATTCCAGATGAAAAGATCGATGCTCTCCCGTGGCTGGTTTGCCTCGTCTCTCTCGCTCGGCGTTTATACATCGTCGAATACCTGTGAAACACACGGGACTATAGATCGTGCGGTATAAGGACAGCCCGAACGAGCTTGCACGCGCATTAGCATACTTAATGGTCCTTTGTTTGGCCAAGTTGAACTATACGAATGTTAGTGGCTCGCGCGCTAGCGAGACACGGTTCGTTAACTTGACCGAATCAAATTACTTGAATTTACCGTCCCGACGCCTCCGCGATATTCGCTTCGACGCTCGCTCTCTCTCCCTCACACATACATGTAACACACACATACTCTCCCAATCTCTCTTTCTCGTCAGAATATTGAGAGAGGAGTGCACGCGTTTCTCCTCTGACCCGTATAGGTGTCGAGAGAAACCGTGTCAATCCTCGTGCGACACACCGGCGCATCCCGAGATTATCGTGCGTTCACTCAATCGAATTACTACGATGATGAGAAACGTTTCGTGATTAAAGCGAGCTGTAGATGTACGAGAATCGATCGATTCGAGTCGAGATCAATTATACAATGTCAACGGTATAACTCCGACTGAATTAAGGGGAATTAGGTGAACTGGGACGATGTAATGTTGGAAATTTAATTTGGAAAATATATTCCTAAGCCGAAATTCCTTTAGAAATGTTAAATTGACGACCTAGAAAACAAAATATTGTGCGAAAAAACAAATTTCCTATTTTACAAATTCTCTATTCTATAAATTCGGTCACTGAACCGAGTAATTGTTAAATAAAATAACAATTTATGATGCGGAAAATAGAACTTCGTTCCCCTCTCGTGTTCGCAGATTTACAGAATCAAATCGTTTTCTTTTTCTGGATGAAAAACTATGACATCTTCTTTCGAAAATTTTCGTTATACGTCTATATTATTAACCCGACATATTACGCAGCCCCGTTCGTTATTCACCCTCGATAATAAACGTAGTCATATAAGCCTACAACATAATATAATACAGCTTCGCGGTAGCGTTTACGCGATCCACCACGTGCTCCGTTGCGGCGGCTCGTAAAAGCCCCCCCCCCTTGGGCTGCCCCCTCGCTACTGACTCACTCGCCGTGATTGCGGCCTATGTGGAAGCTCTCTTTTTCTCGTCCGTTTCTCTCTTTCTTCGAGAAAGGGAGAGAGAGCAATGCCGAGTGAACGAGAAAAGAGTCGAGAAAAAATGAACCACGAGAAAAAAAAAACGAGACCACCGGACGTTGACTTCACACGCCCGACCACGCGGGCGAAACTAACTTTGGGATGATTTAAAAAAGAAGTCGACGTTGACGGAGTCGAACATGCGACGTTTTTATAATATGAGAAGCGCGCAGCGTATACACGGTACGTTGCACGCACCGGGCATAAAGATTTCGTCGTTCTCGAACTTTATGAGAAAAAAAGAAAAAAATAAGCGATCAAAGACACAGGGTACAGCGTCACCGTGGAACGCAAGCACGATTCAATTTGAGATTCAACTCTCGGGCGCAACGCTAACTTCGGCGCTCTCGCTTTTCTTTGTTTCGCTCCTTTTTTTATGTGATCTTTTTTATTTCTTATTTCTTCGACTCTTTTTCTATCTTCTTTCGGAGTTCTCCCTCTCTCTTTCACTCTTTCAGGGTAAATCGGTATATATGTACGATCGTACATGCCAGCTTGAGAAGAACTTTCCCCGTTTCTTCCTGCCTTGCTGCGTTACTTGTGGCTACCGGGCCTCCTCACTCGTTTTATAGCTTCATTAGAAGCGAGGGTTCCCGTTTAATAATTCATCGAGGGAACTCTCGTGGTCTCTCTGTATCTTTCTCTCTCGTTCTCTCTATGTCTCTACCGGGCCCCCGTGAGTTCTCTTCCATACGGTCGAGCTCCGCGTTTATTCCACGACGAGTAATCGCGGATCTCTCCCACGTGTCTCCCTCTCTTTCTCACTGTCTGTGTGTGTGTGTGTGTGTGTGTTCGTCGTCTTCGGGACTTCTGTCACGACGGACGATTTCCCCTTTATATCCCGCACAGTCGCTCGCTCACTCGTGGTCTGTCTCACCCTGCCTCGCTCTCTTTCTCTCCAACTCCATCCCTCCCTCCCACCCTCCCAAGCCCCGGCATAGTCGATAGAAACGTCGAGCTCTGGTCACGAGAGAGGAAGAGCAGGAGCACAAAGTGCTGGCTACTGTGCACACCGGGCGTACCAGGCACATGGGACAGACATAGGGGAACGAGAATGCCTTTTTCTCCCTCTCTCTCGGATCAAAGGATACAACCCGGGAAAAAGAGGGAGGTCAAAAGTAAGGGTCGAAGGTCAAGCGTGAAACTCTTTCCGGTGTATAGCCCCAGCGCTCTATACTTTCGCCGGCGATGCTATAGGCAGCGTTTATCGACTGATGAAATTCGGACTTTGAATTCGAAATTTCAACATCATCAAAATTCCAAAGTTTCAAAACTTTCAAATTGTACAATGTGAACATTGTATTATTCTTATTCCAATCCAAGCGCATATCGGATAAACGTGATGGGAACTGAGAGAATGTATGGCAAATTTTCAATCCGGCTTGTTTGACTTCTATATAAAAGCGTTAGCGAGTACAAACCCCTGTACGCTCAAAGCGTTTCGCGAGAATCGTTCTTGTTCCATCTTCTCTTGTCGCTTTCCACTGTCAAGCAAACCCTAACGTCAAAACTCCTCATCGCAGCAACCGTAGTTTCGCAAGAGGAATTCCCACTCCCCAAGCTCAACCCCCTCGCGTTTAATGGAGAAACTCCAACGGAAGAGACGAGAGGAGGCCGTTAACGAGAAATTTTCTGACGCGCGGCACGGTTACGAACCATTATTTCATAGTTGGCAACTATTCCAAGATCTTCCGCCGAGGAGAGAACGAGAGGTTTTCTCTCGTTCTCCAGTCTCGTCTTCCCTTTGGCCGTTTTCTCGTGCGTTTCTCCAATTGCGCATCTCTCGCGTCCCTTTCCACGCAAGAGAATCTCTCTCTTCCTCTCTCTCTCTCTCTCTCTCTCTCTCTCTCTCACTTAATTTCTCTCTTTCACTCTCTCCTTCTCTCTCTCTCTGTCTTTGTCCTCCATTCACTCCTCTCGGGCTCGGTTCTCGTCGGCTAGTGACATATTTGAATGGCGTACCCATGTAACTGGAAATCACTCGGGACTCGATTCATCGAGCGGTTCGCCTCTCTGTGGCGCCACGAATCGAGGAATTTCTCATACCGTCTCGTACGTTGAGTCTCGATCGAGACTCAAAATGAAGAATTTTCATACATTTTGCACACTTGAATTTTATCCAAAACCATATGCATCCTTCCGGTGAACGTTAAAACCGGAAAACTTGATCATTCGTCTCATAAATACTTTAATCTCGCTATTTCAAAAACACTTATAGATCGAAAGCGTTAAAAGATACGAGCAAAAACATATCTCATTACTATAAATCGTACGAATTTACGATGCAGCTTGTTAGAAATAAATTTATCTCTTTCCCATAAAGCACACCCTCGTAATGAATTTTCATCGCGCCCTTTGGTGACCGAGAGGAAAGTACATAGGCACGACACGGCTCGTTCATTCTATCGTGTCGTTGCCTGTAAAACGAGCATTAAAAAAGCTCGGTGACATTCTGACATCGACTCGAGAGGGTGTCTCTACATGGACATGCACACCAGCAAGAATCGTCATCCTTGTCACCCGTCGTTTTCTCTGTTGACCAAGGAAAAACGCATAACGCAACGCCGGCCCAAGGAACTAAACGAGTAACAGAAAACACGAGAGAAAAGGACATTCTCGGACTCGGAGAGCCTGTATATGCATAACGGGCATAAAAGTCCCCCCCCCCCCTCGCTCGTATATACCCTTCGCCCTTTTCCCCGTGCGATATACGCGGCATAAATAATTATTACAACACATTGTTAACTCGTACGGGAAATAAGTTTCGGGATTGTTATGGTTCGTGTTATGACGTCGTACACGCCGGCTCCCATAAATGGTTGCGATGCGATAAACCACGCGTGTTGAACACAGCGTTCTCCGCGATGCATTCGCCCCTCCCCCCCTCCCTCTCTGCATGGTGCACATGCGCAGTATGCCGTATACATATTCGTATATACGAATACGTCAAGAGTCGTACGGATACACGCACGCGATTTAAACGGTGATGAACATCCTCGTCGCGTTACGTTTCGTAGTATACGATCGGACGAAACAGGGTACCATCGTCGACGAAAATGGTAGGACGAGGAACGCGGTAGACAAGCGCATGCATGCGCACATCCACGAACATCCTGAGGGCGGCGGTATGTCTTTCGCGTTCCCTCCGGGACTCCCACCGTATAACGAGAGAGCCCTGCTCGGTCTTATCCCGAAAGACGAGACGCGACAGGAAACTTTGAGAGCGCCCAGAGAGTCTGAAGAAAGGCGGCTCTGCACTACCTTGTCTCGACAGACAGAGGAAGCGACGTGTCGCGTTAACCGACAATGCTTCACCGTCGAGAGAATTCGTCACGAGAATTTATCAGCCGGATCTTCCTCTCAAGCCTGTCTACCGTTGTATACGTGTGCGCAGTTAACGTATTTGTATGTCAAATCTTTCTTCGATTCGTAATGTCGAAAGGACGGGTCGTTGAAGTCGATGGATTTTTAGGAATTGAGAACAAAACTTTAATTTTCTTGTTATGTGGGAAATTCACGATCGTTATAGGTACAGAGATTGAGGAGAGGATTTTTGGGTTTACACGAAAACCTGAAAAAGGTTGAAAACCATTTCTAAAATGTTTGTTTTTATTCTTTAACCACAACAACCTCGCGAAACATAAAAATCCGAGATTTGTCGATGTTTACCGTCTCGATCGAGGAGTCTTTATATACTTCGCTATAGTAATTCAATGCCTAATGGTCTGAGAATCGTGATCATCTGGGAATATGAATCGCTCGATGCGCTTCCTTTTCCGCTTTGGTATCAACTCCCATTGCAATATACCACCCTTAAGATCGTACCTTCTCATACCCTCCTAGTGTCACTCTTTTCTTGCTCCCGACGTATACATCGACTGTCGCGCCATAAAAGTTTGAAATAAAATTCAATTTCGATGGTACGAAGAATTTCAGGCCCCACGAGGATAGCTTGAGAGAGAACACGCCCTCTCCCTCTTTCTCTGTCTCTCTCTCTCTCTGTGTCTCTCTCTGAAAACCCGGATATTTTTTCCACGGTTGCTCGACCACACGGTTTCCGCCACGAAGTGTTTCTCGAGTACCGCGAACGGTTGTATAGTACCGTGTTGGAGAAATCGAAGTGGCGTTCGATGGCTCGTGAGCGAACGAAAGATACATATACCTACCCGTGGCTAAAGTCGTTGTGGCGCCCCTGGACAACTTTTGCCAGGAAAGACGACTCTTATAACGTACGCGATCGAGACTCGCCTCGGTTTCGGCGCATATAGCTACCAACACGTTCTTTCTACCTACGTATATAAACGAGCTGAAACATGGAACGGAAGAGTGTACGAGACCACAAACTCGACAATCGGTGAACAAGTTGGATAATATCGGAGAATGCTCGAGTCACGGACGAACGCCTCTATCTTGTTCAACGGCATAAGTACGTACTCGACTCGCTGCAATGACGTGCGACGAGACTTCATCGACGTGTCCAGCGAACTTCAGCGACTCAACTTCTGCGTTAACTTTCCTATATCGATCTTCTACCCATACATAAAACAACCCCTCTGGCCTCAGCACTTAGGGAAACCGGACCCACGTACATTAACACGATTCTCATTACTTGCAGGAATTTTCGATCACATCCTCGCGAGTGATAAACTATGTGAAATTCGACGTGTGATTAATCGATCGCCAGATTTATTCCGCGAGCTTTTAACATCGACACGAGACGAGAACGTAAATTGTAATCGCGCAATATTACGATATAGGTTCGGACATTGTTGCCAGGAAATCACCTCGCGTGTAGTTTGGATTACACAGGTGGTACACATGTGCACCGGTGTCGCTAAATATTGAACGAAAATTCGACATGTGGACCGAATGCGCGGAAACTAACACGCATAAGCCATGCGCGTACGGGGAGAACCTCTAGCGGTGCTTCGCCGCGAGGGCTCGAGTATAATTGAGTTAGTCGTGACACGTCGTATACCTCCGGCCCACCATCGGCGTATTCCAGGCTCAACCAGCCGCGATAGGTTTGCACGCCAGCACGATTCGCCTCGCGCGCCCTCGACGGCCAGATAAAGAGAGAGAGAGTGAAAGAGAGAGAGAGTGAAAGAGAGAGAGAGAGAGAGAGGAGGAAGAGAGAGAGAGAGAGAGAGAAAGAGAGAGAGAAAGAGAGAGAGAGAGAGAAAGAGAGAGAGAGAATTTACCGTAGGGGATGGATTCTGTGTGTCGCGGGTATGTTCGAGTTAGCCCATGGGGGTTGAAACGAAACGACAATCTCTGGCGCTACTCGAGCGAGCGAACGAAAGACAGAGAGAAAGAGAGAAGTGAAAGCTGCGCTTCGTCGCTGGTGGAAGCTCCGATAAAACACAAACATTTAATTAAAAGATAATCAAGCGGATCGCTCGGTATCCGTTAATGTTGCAGAACGCGGACGAGATAGCGCGAGCGCACATTTGAAACAATCGGTTCTTTATGCATATGAGCGGATAGAGAGAGAAGGACGATGTACTGCGCGAAAGCTCCGCCTCGCGTGTGATTTAATTTTACACGAGTGTGAATTCGAATCACGCTTGTGGCCTGTAGTCCGCTTCGAATCGTTCTCGGTTCATCTCTCTCTCTCTCTCGCTCTCTCTCTTTTTCTCTCTCACGCACACTCTAGATTGCTAGTTGTTCTCTCGCACATGTTCTCTATTTTTCGTTCTGTCTCTGTATTCGTTTATGCCTACGCGTACGAGTCTTATAACACGGTTTTGCATGTGCGAAAGCTCCGTTTTGTATGCCACACGCCCTCGTGATATCGGAAGTACACTAGGTTTCGAATTCCACGCGTTTTTTTCTCCCAAATAAACAGAAGCTTTTGGTATCAATGGTGAAAAAAAAGTGCCAGTGTACACACACTGGACACCGTGTTTCGACGGACTTCCCCCAGAGAGGAAATGGAAAACGAGTGAAAATTCATTGGAATTTGAAAATAGACGATTTTTGCATAGTACGTGTACCGGAAAATTGAAAATTTCCAATTTCTTCAAACCATCGTTTTGGCGATTGACGAGAACGAAGGATTTATCGTTATCAATTTTCCCAATCTTTGAATTTCATTTTTATTCCTCTAATATTTGAAATGAAAAGAGAAAAACGTAAAGTTTGAAGATTCTTGACGAAACAATTAGAACTCGTCGTATGGAAAACTATGAGGATAACAAGTTTGTGGAGCAGGTTTATTCATGAGAATGCAATAAACGTAGTTAGGTGAGCAATGGTACTCGACGTTATCCTGGAATTCTCAACATTCTTTCAACATATAATTTAAGTATTTCGATTCTATACGTATAATTCGACGACTCTATGACGCCTCACTCGTTCTCACTGTGCCTTGAAGCGATCGAGGATAAGAGAGCTTGGTAGTGAAAATGGAAAAAAGAAACTTGGCAAATGCAACACCTAAGTACGTAATACGTACTGCCGTACTCGAGCACGAGGGATAAAGCTCGCGGTCACGTACGCCATTACCCGAGCTAATGCGAAGCCGCGAATCGTCATGCCACGTGTAACCGGATCTCCCTTAACGTCCTGCGTGCGTGCTTCAAACCCATGCGCGCACTTAGGTCGATCGATTGGACGTGGATACGATTAAAGGTCTCGACTTCCGAAGAAACGTGTCTATATCGTTTTTTTTTTGTTTTTCATAAACTCGTAGTCCCTTCCATTTTACTCGTCGCCATTCGATGGTTCACGCGAGCCACTGACAAAAATCTTCGAGACGAGATTTCATCCTTCGGCACAGAATAACGTCAAAATTTCGGTTAAATCCGATTAGCAAAATTCCCGACACATTTGCGAGAGAGTTTCTCGACGCAATAACTACGGTCGCCTTCATCTTCGCCGCTGTTAAATTTGTTTTTTTTCCTCTCGGCATATCAACGTCCTTCTTCATCATCGTTACTAACAATGTGGCCCACCAGCAGCAAGGGCACAGGTTTTTTTTATACCGTGGTTACGCCATTTAGAGCACGTATGTAGGGGCTGATTATATGCGGGAATGAAAGAGTGCGGTCGCGCGTCCATTGACCGTCGACGATTACTACGAATCGTGGCGGGTCCTTCATAACGTTATAACGATTGGGAGGAGGAGGAATTGCGATCGGTCGCCAGTGTGTTCCCAACCATCTCGTATTACATATGCGGGCCCCGAATCCACGTGTACGTACCTATACCTATACAAATATTATGTGTCATATGTCAGACGTTACCAGTACATGGATCAACTAATGTACTTACGTAGTTACCAAACTGCGAGACCTCGATCAACCACGAATCATCGTCATATATTTATATGTCTATATATATGTATGCTACATTGTAGAAACAGTAAATGTACATGTATGTTTGGGTTACATGTGGACTCTGAACTGCTAACGAGCAGAAGGGTTTGTGCACAGAGAGTGGAGAGAGAGGGAGAGAGAGAGAGAGAGAGAGAGAGAGAGAGAGAGAGAGAGAGAGAGAGAGGCGAACGGACGTACAACGTCCCGATTGACGATAACGAATGCTAATGGATCGGATGAATTAATTTACCTCCATTTAATTAATTGGTCTTTAGGGCCCTTTCTCGAGTCTCCCATAATAGCAGCAGCGGCAGCAGCAAACTTCTTTCTCAGCTTCCTGACTCTCTTACGCTCATTCTCTCTCACATTCTCGTTTCTCTCCTCTGATCTACTGACGAGGGCCATTGCCTCTCGATTCCTAAGCACGAGAGCCCTTTTTCCGACAACAGAAGAATGCGGAAACTTTGGAAATGAATATAAGAAAAGGCGAAAAGAAATCGAAAAGTCGTGAAAGAAAGGGGGGCGGGGCATTGGTACAGTGAAGAGAAAATGCTGTGATTGAAATAAATCGAGGGGAGAAAAAGAGCGATTTCCCGAAATTGAGTACCAGAGGCGGAGTCAATAAACCTCGTTTTTTCGTACAATCGGTGAAAGAAAGAAGTCTCGTATTTTGCGAGCGCATGTGCACACACAACGGTCTCGATGGTCACCGCACGGTGAAGAATAAGAATGTCCCCTGCGTCTATTTCCCATTTCGCTTTCGCTCATTCTTGGTCGCGATCCTATTTCGAAACGGGGTTGACTTGGAAAGGGGTGTCTCTTTAAAACGTCGAAATTAAATTCCAGCCGCAGTAGCGGCTTGCACCCCTTATGGATATATAGCCCACATAGACAGACAATACAAGACGAGAGAATCGCACCCTCGACGATAAGAGAGGAGACACTGCTGGTTTCTCCGCTACTCATTTCCCACAATTCTTAGCAAAGCTAGGATGTTGTACTTCTCATCGTTGTCGTAAAATTCCCTCCGCAGTTTTATTTCGCAGTAGGTACGGCGAGTACGGGGATATCCTTAAACGAGGGGCGGTTCCGGTGGTTGAAACTTTTGGGGTTGGTTTCACTCCGAACCGACCTCTTTCATCCGACCTCGAAAGAAAATAGTGAAAGCACACCGTCGTCTCAAATGCCGTTGCCGCCTATGTCTTTTCTTTGCTCTAACCCAGAGCTCTGTCTCCCTCTCTCTTTCTCTCCCTCTCCCGTTTTCTTTCTCTCGTTCGTTCTGCTAACCTCGCCCGCAACGGAGAGAGGTCGACCGTATTAACCGGGCGTTAACTTGCCCAGTCAGCGGGGAGTTGGCCATTAAGCTCGCACTCAAAAAGTCTCGGATATCCTTATAAAACACTCGGGAAAAACTTACCCTCTTCTCTACCCCTGACGAGCCTTCTGAAAAGCAGAGCGAACGATGAAAAGCAGCCTGGAAGATTTGATAAAATTTATATCCAGCTTTACAAAATACAGTTACTTTCCATCAACCTTTTGATATAACGAACGTCGCTGTTACACTTTTTGATTAATTACTCGTCACTTTAGATCCACTTAAGAAGAAACAAATAAATAATAACATTTTTCTTTAACGAAGAAACTCGACATAAATGTCGAGTCGAGGGGGGGGGGGGGGGTATTAACCGAAACATACAGTCCGCAGGTTTCCGTAAGGCTGTACATCACCGTTCAACGCGGTTGGCTGTCATGGAGTACCCGTTTCGAATATCCCATTTCCCGTTAAACGTAACTTATCGAACCTCCGAACTATCCATGGTATTTTTATAGCTATACGTCTCCTATGAATACATTTTTTTCAAAAAAAAGAGCGAGAGAGAGAGATGGAAAATGTTGAACAATCCTTGGCAAGAAGAGGGCGGGTCACCGCCAGAGAACCACCAGAGAGATAGAGAGATGTCCGTAATAAATCCTTCGGGTCATAATAAATTCCACTATTCCCGCATATTCCACCCACAGTCGAATGCGCGTCTCTGACGCGACCGAGAGAACCCGCAACGCGGTCCTCTAATGGTCGAAACGTGGATTCAACACCCGCGGTTCTCTACAACGACTCTCGCATCGGGTCGCCAATGTTTTAATTCATGATGGCGAAAACCCTACGCTAGATATAGCGAACGGGTTGCGCGCACGATCCGTTGCTAAACCCTCTCGTACAACTAGTCGATAGGGACCACGTGTTAAAAGTTCTTTGCCACGAATACAGTTTATATATGTACGTAAAACGCGTGGCGCTGTATATCGCTATAAATTACGCGTGACCGTACGATGGCCGGATGTTCGTATGTACAAGCGTTCGAGCGAGACATGAATGATCGCCTCGATCTGTCTCGGAGGTGAGAAGTTGCTTCTAAGTGTTCTTTAGCTAGCGTCAGAAATATAATCACGCAAAATGGAAAACAAAATTTTGCTTTCGTTCCATCAAGTTTTTAAATCGTCTTTAAAAATATTTTGAAGAGCTCATGAAAATTTACGAAACAAATTTCAGCGGCTAGAATTTTCTAGACAATTTAAAAAAAAGAAAACAAATTTGAAAATTTCGTGTTTGTCTCGTAACGTGCAAGATATTTCCCAGGATAGTCGTGACATTTTTTTACGATATTCGATGAAGCAGGAAAAGAATGTTGTGAGATATCGATGAAAATCAAAGCGCTATTTCTAGTTTAATGTCACGTGGGAACGATAGTGAAGGAGTCGAGTAAGAATCGACGCGTTTCATGGTCGCTTTCGCGATTCAAGACTTCGCGAGGAAGATCGGTAAGAACGGTAAACGGGAGAGGCAAGCTAGCCCGTAGAACCGGGGGACTCTATATCGGCCCATTACCATCGCGGAACGTTGAACGCCCTCGTAAATCACAAAGTAGAGGCGCGCCTCGCCGTTTGTTACCGAAGGCGCGTGTGCTCGCGCGAGCGCATCCACACATCGAAGCAGACGGCACGCGCGTTACACGATATTCTTTCATGAATCGGCGCGAGCGAAACGGACGAAGAGAAATAAATGAGCCCTCGAAAGATTCTCAAAGTAAGAATTTTTTATCGTCTGACGCGGGATGGTCCAGCGACGTCGCCAGATGTGCGAAAATATTTCGAACGATTTTCGCAATGTGAATCTTTTACCGAATCTAGATAGATTCGTTTTTGGAGAAAAATTTACCGTTGAATTATTTCGACCATGGGATATAAAAAAAATATATTTAACGCACTCTCGCTTCGTCCTCGTGCAACGGCAATCCGTCAGACGCGTGCCACCGTGATCGATTCTTCCAGAAAGTGTTTTTCGTCGTATCCGCTACCTCTAATGGGCCTGGCGGTGTGGGAGGGTCTGGAGGTTTGAAAAATTGTATCTGAAACGGAATCAAAGCGGACCGAGAGGGAGAGATGGGCTGAAGTCCATATATATATATATATATATATATATACATAGGGACATATATAATAGCCGAGAACTCGGACGATAAATCCATGTAGCCGGGACTGATCATAAAAGTTAAGTTCTTCGTGATATTCGTTCTCTCTTTCTCTCTCGCTAATAATTACGTCGGGTCATATTTTATTCTAGTTAATGGATACCTGCGATGTGTTTTATTGCTGCCCGGTACCAAGCGCCGGAACGTTATTTAATGATATAGCGGCTATAGAGACGACTAGACCGGATTTTCTGGAACAAAGGGTTTCTCGCGAGGCGAGAGGGTGTGTATAAGCTTTGTCGGAGGGATGCGTGGCACGCACCAGTCGACGATTCTTACGTCGAAGGGAATATAAAGACGATGGCGAACCTCACGCAAACTCTCATCGGTCTGTGCAATTCAAATAAAATCTATATTAATATTTTACTTAAGTACAAGGTTATATTTTTTATTTAATTTTTGAAGACGATTTAAAAAATCTTCAAATTGTAACTAAAAAAATCGTTCTAGGATTTTGGCTAGATAAAAATATTGTAAAATCATCGATAAAAAAATCAACGACAATCGAGATAAGGTCAGGGCGTAGCCGGTGCGTGGCCGCTACTAGTTCATTCCTGTTCGAGGGGTTCGCGAGGGCCGAGCCTTAAAGAAGGGTTATCCGAGGGCAAAGTAATGGCCTCGAAAAGGTGGAGGGTGTCTAGGGTTCCGTATGTAACACGGACCGAGAGATATGAAGAGCTGTTAGGGGAATGGAAAAGCCAGGGAGCGTCAGAGGTGGGTTGGCGAGAGATCGTTCGTTCAAAGTTAAAATGGAAAATCGATTCTTATCGCAAGCGATTACCTCCCGTATCCTCTACACTTCTTTGATCCCTCTATGCGTTGAGAATTTATCGGAGCCAACGGAAAAGGAGACAATCAAAATATTGCTTCAATATCCAGAAGGGATAAACCAAACCTCTACGATGCAATGCATATCAGTAGATAATGCATCGACATAGCAGACATGGTAAAATCAATCGGGCGTAATGAAGATGTTTAATATAATGAACGGTGATGATCCAAGGATTTCGTTATATTATAACAACGAAAATGGTGGTTCCCTTTCTCCATCGAGGCCCGGATATTTCCTCTCTTCTTCCTTTGCTTTCCAATCGGTCTACCTATTAACGTATGTATACATGCCTTCCCGTTTACCGGATCTCTCTCAAGCTTCTCCACTCGGTATTTCTCCCGTTCGTCGATTGATTATTTCAATATAAGTTTCGTCAAAGAAACTCCAGGGAGTCTGGGAGCGAACAAAGCGAGAGAAAGAGGAAGAGAAAGACGGAAAGAGCGAGAGAGAAGGAGGAAAAGAGCGTATAGGATTCTGTGCCGCTGGTCTCGGCTATTAAAGCCACGAGGAACGAATAATGGTCCCGGTCAAATTCCGCGCTCCGCGCGTTCCTCATCTCTCTCTCGGCATCTCGCCAGAAACTTGCCTCGTTCCTCTCACTTAGAAACCTCTTTCTCAACGTTATATACCCATATTTTCCTCTCTTTATTTTAATTCGATTCGCCAAACTTTTACCTTCTCGCCGGACCTATGAGACTGTATAATATATATATATATATATATATATATGTATATATGTATACACATATATATATATATTATGTAAGTTAAATATCTAGACATATATAACGTATGTATAGTGATATATACTGTTTATAAGAGCGGTCGAGTTCGTAATGAGAGTCAGGCAAGTTTCACGATGAACTCGCGCCGTATTACGATTGAAAACTCCACCGGTGGAATTCCCAATCGTTTCCGGCCGAATCAACTATTAATGCGCTGGCCACCCCTCCCGTCTACCCTTATAAGCGTCCCTACGCGGAAGCGCTCCCTCCTCGCGAATCCGGAAGATCTCGTGCCCGAGACCCAAATCAACTTTTCCGATAATGAGTTCTTTAGGAAAAATTTCTACCGACGGCAAGTCTCGTCCCTCTTTCTGCCCCGTGAGACCCCGTGGAAGAATGAGATGTGAGAATAATTTACGACCGAGACTGGAAAAATATTTTCCATCGGAACTCCGGATTTGCCGGGCAAAAGAAACGCTATTATTCTCGACTCTGCGCGTTTTTATATCCGCGCTTCCTTTCTCTTTCTCTCTCTCTCTCTCTCTGTCCCTCTCTCTGTTTCACGGCAAATTCAACTAGGGATTTCAACCCCCTGACTCTTGCGAATATCTTTCCATCTCTCTCTCTTTCTTCCTTTCTGATTGTTGTGAAAGCGCGCCGAGTGCTTGATAAATATTCAATTGCTATTCGGTAATCCGTTTTCATCGTTCTCTATTCACAACTGTGATACAAGAAAGAGACACAAGAGGGTGAAAATTGTATCGTCGAGAAACAAAAGAAAAGAAAGAAACGAGGACGAGGAATCGAACGCGAGAGATAAGTGAAATGCGATAAGTGTGTAACCTCTTTCGCGCGTACTTTAAGAAAGTGCCCAAGGTTTGCATAAGATATTCTTCGTTGTCTTGGCAACCATCGGTGGACGATGTATAGAATTTTCCTGCGTCTCGTTGTTCGAGTTAACGAATACAAACAGTGCGATTCGAGCTTCGAGAGAACATGAGTCACTGTCGGTTATTGGGTCCGAAGATTTCATCCCTCTTTCTTGACTAGCTTGTCCCATAAACCAGAGATTTTCCAACAACTCGAGCTGTTTGTCCAACCGACGATAGTCATAACGAAACTTTTCTCTAAACGAGCTCGAGGCTACAGACAGCACTCTAGTGAAAGATAGATAGAAACTTCTCGCCCCAGTGATTTCAACGTTCTTCGTTTAATAACCATGGGGCGAGAAATCTCGTACTATTCGAGGGTGTCTTTTCACGGGGTTGTCTTACCGCATCGAGTAACCTTCCAGGATTCACTCTCGCAAATGGCAAAGTGTTTTCGAAGGGACGATGGCAGTGAGAAACAATGTTTTTTTTTATTGCATCTAGTTTCGTCGTTTGCGCACCCTTAACACCGTCGAGGGGTTCGTTTTGGGATTCTCGACTCGCTCTCTCGCTCTTTATCCTTTCTCCTCGTCGAGACTCGTGAAAATTTATTTGTCGAATTCCGTCCCGTCCGAGGGCGCAACTCGCGTTCTACTTTCGCGAAAACAAACAGCCATCGGGGTATAACTGGAGTATAGACCGAAACTAGCAGGGAGGAAAAACAGTAAGAGAGATAAAGCGATGTAGCCGACAAGAGTGAGTAGAAATAAGAATGAGAAGTATTTTCTCTAGCTGGTAAGTGGTAAGTACCTACGCCAGCTATTACATATATCTACCTATCCTAGAAAGTACCCGGCATATATTTAGCTGCAACAACGTCGGAGCTTTTTTGGTAATAAGTAAACGCGCGCGCCACCAAGGGTGAAACTTCCGTCTGTATATCTGGGTCAGTGTGAATAAGAGACCGCGCGAGGATATATCATCCCGGTGGAAAGCTCTGGTGTTATAACATACCGTACGCCTCCTTGGAAAACACAAGCAGCGAACACCCAGAGAGTTCCTCCACCGCGATCCTAAACAGCACGTAATATTACGCCACGTGACCAAACTCCGAGACTGAAAAAACAACGAGACACGAGTGACAAATTTTCAAGAAAAAACGTACGCGATAAAAAATATTAAGAGTACGTAGGAAGAAACGAGAACGTGGGAGACAAAGTGTGGAGAAACGAAACGGAAAAGCCCCTCCCTCTTTCCGCCGGTATAGGATCAAATAGCCGTGCACCGGGAGAGCTTCCTAGGCCCAACTCTATCTCTTTCTCTCTCTTTGGATAAATATGGTGAATAATAAATAGGCGTATTATAAATCCTACGTTGGATTCTACGACGAGGACGGCGACGACGAGAAACGTTTTTTCCCGGTTTTCCATTGTCCCCGAGTAAACCTCGCGCGGCCTTATTCGCGGGTTTATTCCATCTCGACTGTACGTACATGTAAAGAATTTTCAAGCTCACATAGTAGAGATAAAAAGAAAATGCGAGTAGGAAGCTCGGTCAAAGAGTAAAAGGGAGGGTGCGCTTTTTGAAACACGTGCCTGAGTAACTAGAGACCAAGAGCCGCGTATGTAAAAACGGGTACTTGGGGGGGAGGGGGGGGGGTAAACCTGCCTGGATGGCCTAGATATCTTATAATTTATCTGATTTCCGACTTTTTCACCGATTAATTCGAGTACTAGCAAAAAGTAACCCATTCATTCGCCATCAGTCATGAATTTCCGATTCCGTAACCTCCTAACAAAATTGTTTTGGACGAAAAAAAATGTTGACCCCCGGCGAGGGTCGATGGTCGACATTCGCAATTTTTTTTCGTCACTTTGGGTCAAATTTTTATTTCGTTACATTTTGATTACGTCCAAAAAGACTTTGTAGCCCCATTTCGGAAATGGAAATTTTCCGCGCAACACAAATACTCGTATTGCAATTATTTATGCACAGATTTACTTTTTCGACATTTTTACCGCTGCGAACACATTTTAATCGAATTTTGGCATATTTGTCAAAGTAGCCCCTAAAACTGTCAAAGTTATCCGTAATATCAATGTATCCCCGTTTTCCGGTATTATCTATAGAAATATAGAGAAGAAGGGCGATACATGCGGGCTGTTTGTTTTGGTTCGGTGATTGAAGATGAAAAAAAATCGAACTTAGACGGTAGAGCCTCGTGTGCGGTCCCAGATTTCATTCCCTCATTTTTGATGGCTCGCTGGACCGGTAGAAACCTCTCGTCCTTTACGATCTTGGATCTCTTCTCAGGCACGATTGCTTCAACCAAGGAGAAATGCGACCAGGAGAGGGTGTTTTGTCTGTCGACCAGGATATGCGACGAAGGGTGAAACACGCGCGGGAACTCTGATCCTGCTCGTGTATGGAAGAGGGATCGCCTTCGAGCATGAGCTACCCCAAGAAAACGGACGAAGGGTGATGGAGAACACTCTATGTTCGTTCGACGTGTCTTCTCGGTCTCTACCGTCGCCCTCGTGTTGATAGACAATTATCGCTAGCGACGAACCACCTGCAACCCCGATATCCTTTCGAGACCTAGGCCTACTACCCCTCTGGTGCTGGGATTTATGACGAGAGGGCTTTGTTGGAGAGTTTCTCCGTGCTTTCAGCCGAGAATATACGGGCTTCCGGATGTATGGATCGGGACGCGTAGCGCGCTTTCGGATCGAGATAACACGGGTAACTGGGCAGGAACATCGTTCGCTTAGGCGAACATGTTGGTTATCTGGAGGTATAAGTCGTATCTGTTAAATGATCATATCGTGTATTATAGTCAAAGCCTTGCATTGATTATTTAATTAAGAGTTGATATTGATATTTGCTATCAGAGTGGCCAACAATTCATGACGTTTTTTTTTCCAATAGATAGACACAATAATGCCTGCAATAGAAACACAATAACTTTTTTATCAATCAAATATATCATCCTCTTGTAAATACGAGTTTTAGAAATATTATTTAACAAATGTAAGATTTTCTTGACACAAAATACTTGCACGAGTATTAATTGTCATTTAAGTTTAGATCAAATCGACAACGATAATCGATATCCACCCAATAGCACGATAAACTATACTTTATGCATAAGTATATATCAATATTATCATTATCATAGCGCACATTGAAATATTGCCTGTCCCCAATACTTCCATGGCGCATATAGATTGTCTAATACAATTTCCTCGGCTGAAAGCCCCATGTCGATAAAAGCAACGGGCTCTTCAGCCAGTAGAGTTTGATCAACGGTTTATACAATATAAAGAGAGAGAAAGGCCGATAGATAAAGAGAGAGAGAGAGAGAGAGAGAGAGAGAGAGAGAGAGAGAGAGAGGAGAAGAGAAAGGGGAAGAGAGTTTAATTTCCGACGTATTCGAGTAAAACCTACGTTAGTAACGAAGACGTGTCCCGTGACTATGTGACAGGTCCATTTGAGGGTAAAGCAAGAACCGAGGGGGTGTGTTGGTTTCGCGCATCGCTGGATCAACGTCCTGTTTGTTGGCAAGAATCAGAACGAGGGAGAAGGGAGTGGTCAACCACGCTTTCCTCTCTCTCTCTCTCTCTCTCTCTCTCTCCCTCTCTCTCTCTCCCTCTCTCTCTCTCTCTCGCCCTGTCTTTTTGGACCATAGTAAAAAGATTTTGATCCAGGAAACAAGACAAAATGGGTTTGTCGAGTAAAGGGATAAGGGGGTGAGGCAAAATAATGCGTGAAAATATAAGCATGCTTTGGCATGCTCGTGCAAGCGTTAAACGGAGCATGTGCAAGGGGCCACGACGATGGTTAAATATTCATCAGGCCAGCACGCTCAGGTCAGCCGTGAAGCGGCCGTTATTACCTGTCACTCGGTATAAAATCATTTTAGAATTTCAATAACGCCCGTTGCCTCCGAGCACCCCACACCTCGCGTATAGCGTTGCCCGGTGACTCTGTGCTAATGCTGTACAGGACATGAAAATGTGAGTTTGCTCGACGCAGAAAGGGTGAAAACGTGACAGAGAATTCGCGAGTACTTGTGTGTCTGGCCACGGTATACACCGATGCGTGGCTGTATACACGCCGGTATTGGGGAGAATATCCATACACCAACGTAGTCGTCAACATAGATAGACCGAGATTTTCACGTAGGAACCGAGAGCCCATCGTGTATGAGGGTGCATTCGATATATTCAAAGTTCAGTGTAAATATAGGTATTTTCATGAATAGAGGGCGTAATGTACCGATGGAAATATGTGCAAGCTGCCAAATCAGGAGTGGATGTAAAGTGAGATCGTGCTGAAAAAGTATGTGATAGGGGTTGACAGTTAATTGGAAAAATGATTTTTTCCATAAACTTTTTCAAACGATTTTCATCATTGTTTTTAATTGTTTTGTAACGCTTTAGAACCGCTTTGTTTTGTTTTCGAAAAACTTTAGTATAAAAAGTGATCTACCGTTGAACAAATTTTTTAATTATCGAAGATGGAATGAGCAGGTGGGGATTGGATTTTTATAAAGAATTCGACGCAGAGGCAAAATGCCAAAAATGGGAAATTAGTGTATTGTCAATTCTTCAATTGTCCTCGAATCAATTATAGTTTCTACGTATAAAAATATCGAATCACTCGATGATATATACTTCTCAGATTGATCTTCTTTCCTCCTCTGAAAATTTTCAAGATATTTAGTAAATAAGTAACATCAAACGATTGAAAGGAAGAGGAATATTTTAGTTTAATTAAATTCTGTAGCAATTGAGAAATAATTCCATCATATTATGGCTCAACGAAGATTAATTAAAATAATTAACCATTGCAAAGAAACTAAATTTATCGTAAAGAAAAACGAAACCTGCGTAATTGCTCAAGGCATACTGACAGCAAGGGTGGTGACAGTAGAGGTTACACTACCCGTAATAGACTGTACCCATTGAGCTCGTCACGTCGAACGTAATTAGATTGGCAGCCGATGGGCATCGCCTTTGACCGACCGATTGCTCGGTAAGCAGACCGAGAAGTTAATTGCTCTCTGAGTTCACTCACTCGTACGTAGGTACACACACATATATATATAGTTATATATGTATACTCTTGCTTATGTACTAGATGTACTTTGTTCCTGGACATAAGGACAATGAAAATCGCTAATTTCGACTGTAATGACAGCTGGAACTAGTTTTATTGTTTTTTCGTACCTCCCACTTTTATGAAGAAAGTTAACGCGAAATGTGTATTTAAAAAAACACTTGAAATTATCAAAAATTTAATTTCCATCTTTATCATTATTTTTGTTTCGCGTTTTTATTTTCGCCAACGAAAACCAAGGATTATTGCAACGAAATTGTGAGGAAGGGATTGTCGTAATATTCGTTGAAAATACGTTCGTTATACGAAGCGCGTCTGAGAGGGAAATCTTTCTTGACAAGAGAAAACTGTGAGAAAAAAAGGACACGGGTTGCCTCTCGCTACCTTGAAAAAAATTACTATTTTCCATTTTCTGTACAAGCTCTTGGTAAGCATGTGACAGAAGCAATTTCGTCCAATTTATGCAGACCACCCCGTACCGTCGGACCCGCTCGTTGGCTCTGTCATTTCCGTCTCTCTCGTTCTTGGTAGGTTGTATAATAATTTCGAGCGAAGATCGACGAGAGAGGGAAAGAAAGGCAATGAGGCGAAACGGGGGATGCAAGAGAAAAACTTATATAAGTAGAAAAAGAAATATACGGCGTAAATAAACGGAGATTTTTTCCCTCGAGTAGGTCGCAGCGAATCCCACGCGAAGGACGAAAATGCCGAGGGTGCACCGGTATTAATGCCGCTGATGGCTCGTGCCCTTTACTACACCCTTATTCGTACACGATCCACGAAAGGACGCAAAAGCTTTGTGAAATACTTACACGACAAATATTGCAATTTTTTTTACGAATCTACGTGTTAAAAATTGGTCTTGGTTCAAAATGAAAGAAAAATAAAAAAAGCCACAATCACGATTTTATAATAATGATTATTAGTATTTTTTATGTAATTACGTCGAGGAAAAAAAATCATAAAGCAGAGTGTGCAAAGGGCCAGGTCAGATTTCGCGTACTCTTTAAACTTTCAAGCACGGAGCGAGAACCCTTGTCTTGCCTTGCCGCAGTGGAGCAAAAAACGAAAAGAAGAAAAACGATGTCTAAAGAGAGCAAGGAGAATGAGAAGAAAGTAAAAAAGAAACACGAAGAAGGTCGAGGAAAAACGAAGAAGAAGCAGCAAGGCATCGGTTCGGGGCGTTTCGGCGAGACAATTTTCGTCTGCCACAGACCGTCTATCCTGGTTGCTACGAGACTGTGTAACGGTCGCAAAAAGCGGGGAGAAGCCGGGAGGGAGGACCTAAAAAATAATACCGCCCGGTATACAACGCGCGCGTTTCCTTGTAACGCGCCAGCAAGAGAGAAAAGACCGTCGGGGTTAACACGTGTAGCGATTAATCAGATTTTCGTGAGCGAACCTCTCGTTGTCTCGTTCCTAGTGCCGTTGCTGCACTTGCTACTGAAAGTAATAAGCAAGTTCATCGAAACAGAGAACATGCGAGCGAGAGAGAGAGAGAGAGAGAGAGAGAGAGAGAGAGAGAGAGAGAGGGAGGGAGGGAGGGAGAGAGAGATGGAGAGAGAGCCACCGTGGACGCGTGAAAATTGAGAGGTGTGAGGTGGTTTAGTAACGCAGAAGCGTGTACACACAAACACTAACAGACAGGCCATGATGGTGGTGGTAGAAGAGGTTGTTCGTGTCAGTACCACGTGACGCGCTTTGCGGCAACATCATAGACGTGTATTTTATGCGGCATTGGAAATGTTATGGTTTTGGCCGCAAAGCTCAGCGCGGCCTGGATAAACGCGGCGATGGCAACGCTCAGGAATCTCGATAGCCCCACGGCGGCGCTACAACCCCCTCCGCCCCGTAACTACCGTCGCAGCCATATACCACAATTTGCGAGACCCAATCGTTATTGTACCATACCAGAAGTTGCGACACTCCGCGAGAGCTTGTCTGTGGGAGGGGGATATTGCTCGTTATGACTATACCTCGCGAGCGGTTATAATACAGGGTGGCCCTAACCCGAGCAAACAAACAACGAGCGAGCGCTCTATAATCAACCCTGGAACTTCATTTCCCGAAACGATGGCTGATTATGTTCGATGATTGTGGCTTACCACCGATGTAATTGCAAAGTGCACCTGCTATATGAGCACGACCAACTAGCGAACTACTTTCGAGAACGTAGGGTTAAATTATCGCGGAGGATTGTTGTCGATTAAATGGAATGGATCGTACTCAGAACGGGATGACATCAATGATGCGCCGTTCCCATTTTCCCACGACCGCGCAAAGAAAATACAGAAGATTCGAGGGTCCATGGGGATGAAATTTATTACGATTATAACGTAACAATGAAGAAGAGAGCTAACTCGTATGTAGGACAAAGGGAAGAAAACGAAAAGAATGAGGGAGGTAGGATAGTAGCAAGGGGAATTAATCCGCCTTTCTTGTGTTACCGATGATGAACCTACGCTACCTGCTGGTTTCCTTTTTTATATATATTTTCTCTTCGTACCCTCGGGTCATTCTGACCGATCATCAATGAAAATCACCAGGAAATCCGGAGAAACTCTCACGCGCGTATATCTTCGATGCTCTCGACCCTGTTTCTGCTTCTTCTTTTTCTTCTTCGCATAAAACACGTTCGTCGTATCTCACTGTTGCCGGGGTGGGCTGGTTCTCCCTCTTTCTCGCACGGGGCGATATCACGTTACCGCGAGATAACAAAACGGTACAATGGTCCTTTGTGAAGGGGAGGCAATGTGAGGCTAGAGCTCTACAAAGGCTACGGAGCTGCTGCTCTCGATCTCCTGACGCTTTTGCCCTCTATGTACAAGATCCTTTATTAAAGTCCCATTGATTCGCCCACTAGTTTTCACACACCACCAAAGGCGTATCTCTCTCTCTCTCTCTCTCTCTCTCTCTCTCTTTTCGTATCGGTCTCAGATCCGAGTTACGCCGATTTGACGAGGGTGAGGGTTGCTCGTTATTTTCTCAAATTTCTAAGAAAAAGGGAATCAATAAAAAGCCACATGGCGAATAAATAAATAATAAAATATTCGTAATAATTTTCCGTTAACATTATTTCAAGCGATTCTACATTATTCTAAAATAATAGTTGTTAATACAACAATTTGTGAAATTATTCCTGATTCTTTCAGAAAAATGTAAAATCTTTCAAATTTACATGCATACCAAAGGTAGAAATTTTTCAGATGCGACAGTAATAATCGTGGAAAATTAAACGAAACCAGGTAAAAAGGGACAGTTCATAAAGAAGAAAAGTAAATTAAATTCACCCTGTGTTCTTGGCTGAGATCCGCTTCATGGACCGTTCCAAAGTAAAAGCGTTGGGTTTCCCGACGATCTTATTCCCGGTAGTAAAACCTTTGGCCATACTTCATGGAACTTATCGACATGCCAATGACGAAGACACTGCTCACGTATACGTATATATATATATAATTGTCTCTCGTTCTGAAAGCAAAAGGTGAACGAGAGAACAGAATGACGACGATAGGTACGGAAGACAGAGTCAAAGAGAGGAACTCTCGTGCCTTTCATCATGACTGTAGGAAACTTCGATCGTAAAATCCCGGATGGCTCGGGTGGAACGATACTCGAGAGAGTCTTCGAACTATCTTTCGTATGGGTGCAATGTCTTTTCCTCCCTAGAATTTCGTCTCGCTCTTACATCCTAGCCCTCCTTTTGGATTATACGAGTATAATTTCGAAACGCCGAAAGTCAAGATATACGATAAGTACGATTATTTCACAGTCGTAAGAACGAATCTCTCGTCGTTCGAATACAACGATTATTCGTTGATATCGAAAGATCAATGATAACGTCGAAATAAAACGAGACAAAAAAAATGTAGACGCTTTACATTTGTTTAAATCGCGAATGGGATACATCGTAAAAATTGATACATTAATCAAACTCGTCTCTTTCAAATTGATTCGAAACGTTCCTATCGCATTTTTCGAGCGTCCACTTGTTTAATCTCGTCGATCATTGATTGAAACAAAATTTTCAAATCAAGCGTAAATCCCAAATCGCATCGTGCCAACTGGCCAATATCCCTCTTTCGCACGAATCCTCGTTGAATTTCGACACCACGAATTGGAACGCGCGAACGACATACACATGTACGTCGGTCCATGTGAAAATTGATGCATTGTTTGCGATAAACAGGTGAACGAATCAACAAGAGTTAACAGCTCTATCGCGAGCTCTCGTATGTACCGACATATTCATCGGTAGCCGTGATTTTTTGTTTTCGTCCATTGTCCCGATATCGCATGCACGCCTCTGCCATTATTTTGCGGCGCTCGATCATTCGCGATCGTTCTGCTCCCGCATACACGGAGAACGAGCGAGCCACGGAAGCATTGGATTCACGGTACACCGGCTACCTTGTGGACGATATTCCCACCCCCACCCTCGTTATCACTCCCGATTTACCTTCTCTGCAGACCATCATCGAGTGTGTGCGTGTGTGTGTGTGAGGGAGAGAGAGAGAGAGAGAGAGAAAGAGAGGGAAGCAACCCATATCGTTAATTGGAATTTTACGATCGGCTTTGTCCTTTTGGCGATATACATACGTCGATTGTCAGTAGTGGTCGCTCTATAGAGCCATCATTCGCGAACAACGAAGCAACCGTTACGCGTAGGATACCCGATCCCGTTCGTGCGCGAAGCGTTGATTCTCATTTCGCGAAAATATATATATACACATCTGGCTTAACCGTGTATCGTTTGCTTCGAGCTTTTGTTCTGTCCAGAATCGGGATCAAGCTATGTACTCTTGGTCTTCGGTGAGGCAAAGGCTGATACTAGCGAGGACACAACCGCAAAACATAGAAATGCCGGAGAGTGAATGGGGACAGTCGAGCGATAATTTTCCTCGTGCCAGCGCATCGGGAGAATCGGGGATATATAGGTGAATGGATTTCTGTACACGCGGTTGATGAGTGTATCCTTTAGCTTTCAGTCTTCTCTACACGGTAGTGGACTCGATATATAACGAACCGGAAGTATAATACAATTTGTTGATTAAATAGTGCTAGAAACGATGCGGCATTCAGTCGCGTGTGCATGAATTCCATTCGTTCCAACTACTACATGACAGTAGATAACTCCGCAGCGAGTGTGCCCAATTTATTCGAAACTCGGAACGAGATGGAGAGAGAGAGAGAAAGAGGGAGTGAGTGAGGTAGATATGGGACAACTCTGACGCATCTGGAGAATCTGCAATAGACGAGCAGGCGTTTCGAGAGTTTAATTAATTCGAGCGAAACATCGGCACATTGATCAAACTGACTTGGACGTACGCACGATAGAATTTCGTTCCCGTTAAACCGTAACTCCGATAATATCGGATCGAAAAATAATGCAGATGATTGATAACGGCCGAAACACGGATTGACCATTTTGTTTTACCGGGCATTCTTTTTTTTTCTCTTTTGTACGATATCGTTTTTCATCGGCGCGTTGCTAATATTTCAATGAATAATCGCGGCGCGATATTTTGTTATCCGGTGAAATGAGATTCCGCGCTATTATCTCACGGGCGTAACGAAACAAAACGATGCAGTAGACAACAATGTTGGCCAGCGAGCTGCTCGGGTCCCACTCTCCCTCGTGTAATTAATAGCCGCGATTCGAATTAATCGACGAGAGAGCAGATCGAAATCGGTTGGGTTGCCTGACCGCACCCCCTTCGCTACTCCCTCCTTCTCTGTGCGGTCGAACAAACTGCTTCGTTTAGCTGTATGCGTATAAATATAAATAAATAGACACACACACACACATATATGTAGACACAATGTTTACGTAGACGTAGTTTATATGTGTGTGAGCAAAGCCCCGGCGAAACATCCCACGGGAGCGATACGTTAAAAACAAGGGAAAGCTCGAAATCGGGAGGACCATCCGTCTTCCGGCCGAGCCGCGTTCCGTTCTCGACTTTCAATGCGCGTGTTTGCTCGACGAAATTACAACCGAATCGAGGTGATTAATCGATCGGTCATCCCTCCCTCTCTCATCCTCTATATAGGAAGGTACGGGGGCGGTTTGGGTTGGAGGATAGGGTTGTATGTCTCTACCGATATTCGTAGATACACTATCTAGCCGATTCTCCGACGATTCGTAGAGGTGGAAGACCTACTCTCTCCATTTCGAGGAACGAGCTGGCGTCGACGAGTCTCCCGTAGGGACTTTGAACCATGCTCGCCGTATATCGATAGAGCTGCCCAATATCGAAGCTTTCGAGCTATAACGAAGTTCGTAACGCAAGGACGCTTCTGATATTTCGTAATTAAATCAAAATATTAAAAATCTATAGCGCGCTAGTCGCGGAATTCACGAGGGCTGTTTTACTAACAAATATCGATTCAAGATTATCTAAAATACGTAGATTAACGTTCGATCCAGAAAAAAAGGTTGAATAGAAGGGAAATCAAATCTCGTTCGATTAAATCGATTACTCAATTCACCTCGAATTGGGATTAATTAGAATCGATTTGTTCAATTTGCAATTAACTATAAAGCTAATCCCACCCTAAATTGTTACGATGCTTATTATTTTCTTAATTCTCATTTCTTGTGGCGACTCATTTTAGTTTAT
>JAPYZT010001523.1:0-20576 GCA_030522965.1 Tryphoninae sp. A BG-2022a
CTCTCCCCCTCCCTCCCCCTCCCTCTCTCTCTCTCTCTCTCTCTCTCTCTCTCTTTCTCTCTCTCTCTCTCTCATTTCACTGTACAGGTTGGAGCATCGTGAATTTTGTCACGGAAAATTAATTACGATGAGGCTCGTACGGAATTCCACTCTAGCTGGCAGAGATTCTCCTCTACATTGACAACCCGAACGCTTACTTGTACTACTGACTGATTTCATCCCCTATTCCACTTTCCAATATTTCTTTTCCAATCTGAAAAAGTCTAATGAGAATTTATTTCATAAGTGACTGAATATGCTCCTTAACAAATCACTGTCAATTTGTTTTTAGAGAGACATCCCTTAAATAGACAACGTCCCCCTTAAGCTCCAATTTTTATCTAATTTTGTCTTTACATTTTGTTTTCAATTCTATGAAACAAAATATTCCACGAAAACCAAATGTTCCTCTCTGAGGACAAAAGTCATCTGCCCTTCATCCACCCTTCTCGCTACTATCAATAGGGTCGCATAAAAGCAAACGGGGGGGGTGGGGGTGTAACACACGGAAACAAAAATGTATCACGTAAAATCCCCGGAAAGAGAAAACCGAATGGAGGTCGAGTCGTGGCATTAGATGAGAGAAAACAATGTGAGGAAAACTCCATTTTGCGGATAAACAGACAAAGAGACACGGACACGGTATGGCGGTAATATCCAGAGGGAGAGAAACGCATTATTACATATACGACGTACGTGACCGGACTGTGACATTTTCACTGTTACCAAACGACTATTTGCCTCGGTAATACTCTAAAAAGGTCTACGCCCGCGTCATACGGGACTGGAAATACGCGTGCGCATACCGCCGCTCGCATCCCCACCACTGGCCACAGTCAAGCGCGCATGCGCAAATGCTCGTGCGCCATAGACACGAGTATAAAAGTCAGTTACCAGTAGGAATGATAATACCTCGTGCCTCCGACGTAAACGTTGTCGAAGCCATATGTTCCTTAGGTACCCTGTGTAACGCACATACATTTAAACATTTGTTCCTCGGTTTTACTACCCCTTAAGCACGTAAGCGAATACTTTATTCGGTATAGCGCGACACGTGGTATATTTTCTAGACGCGGGTAATACATAAATGTATTCGGGAAGGAGGGGGAGGTTGGTACGTACGATAAACGGCCGAGAGGGTTGAAAGGCGAAGGGATGAAAACGCGGGGGAGGGGGATGAGAATTCTCGCTCACCTCTCGACCCCTTCGAGTACGTGTTCTACGTGCCTGTAAATATTATCCGGGAAACGGCTGGAGGTGCGAGATGTGGAATCGTGGAAAAGGCGACGATGGGGTGCACAGGGGGATGAAATTTTTGTTTTCACCGGAATTGTTTTTTTTTATTTTTTCCTCTTCCATTTCGGCGATGTTATGAGACGAACTACATGGTAAATTACTTCATTACTGAATTATTCGTGTCGGTGTAGAGGAAATTAACGAAGCTGCGTTGAACGATCAATCAATTATTGCAATATCATTACGACATTCGTGACGTAATCAATGTGTTGACTCGTTCTTTCTCATTCATGGCGCAAGATACAAATTTCTACAATTATATTAAACTTCCATGAGTTTTCCGCGCTAATGATAATTTTCATTAAAACAACTTTCCCCTCCCCCGGTGTTACAATTAATTGCAAATCCTTGATCATTATTCACAGGAATTAACAACGATATTTCGATTTACGTATTATCATTCGTCAATCACTGTCTACGATTTGTGGGAAACCGTCATACGCATGAAAACTACAATTATATGTATAATTTTATTTTTTTTAATGCATTTTTCGCAATTGTTGTTAATTTATAATAATCGTTACGTTTTATATCGCGACGAATTAATTAAAGTTGGCATAATTGATGCAATCAGCACGGAACGACCCATAGAAATTCGCCTTTCACGTTGGATCCCGCGATTTTTTACCGACGGTCGACAACTGTAAATAAGGGGTACGGTAGCATAAGGGTTGACGATCCGTAGTTAAAAAACTGTATAAACGGTGTTAAATATCGTCCGGGACGTATCGCGATCGAAAGGTGTGCTCGGTGGTATGAAAAAAAAATTTATCGTTGAGCAAACCCCCTGCCCCCCCAAAAGCACCCTTATTTCAGACAACTACCCCATTCGGCACTTGTACCAATCGCTCGTTCGCTTTTTCCATTTATATCCTCGATATCATTTTCCATCCTCGTCGCTACCTCGGACCAACCCCCATGGCCTTACTGAAAAAACCACCCCCTCAATTCACCCCTTCTCGCGTTGTACGCTACAGAGGAATTATTGCGCGACCGCGTATTTATTGGAATTCAATGAAACGTATAATCCTCCTGTAGCGTTCATTGTGGGCTTTTCCAGAACGTCGAGGGGTTGGGGGTGGAAGGAAAGAGATGGTTCGCGTCAGCGAATCCATGCAACGTTAGCCATTGCTACCCTCGAAATTTTCGTGTTACACAAATTTCTCTATTTATGCGAATCAATGCACGAAAACTCTACGGTTGTGTTTCAAACCCTGGGTTGGGAATTAGGGGTTGGAACGTAGTGGTGGGAAGGGGGATGAAAAATGCCCCGGGGCATGCGGTGCGCCATTTCCATTGCTCGGGTGTGTGCCTTCCATCAGCTTTAACCATCCGCAACCGGTCTTCACTGGTCGGAAGCGAGTAATTCGCGTTTTCGCGTTCGATGAATAAATTCAATACGGCCCATTCGAACTCGCTCGCGTTGATGGTGAACCAACGGTGGAAAGTAAAAAAAATATAAAAAAAAGGACTACTCGCTCTCTCTGTATCTCGGGTTTGCGATCCATTGCGTTCCATAATCTGATTAATCATCATGATCGCTGTAATTACTCGTGGGATTTTCGTCTCGTCCGTATTTAAACGAATGAAACGGGGGTTGATGGTGTTGGAGGGTAGAAAAGCGTAACGACGAAATTGGCAAAATTTATTGAAATTCAATTTTAAAGATTTTTATAACTTCTTTTTATCATTTATTTTATGAGATTTTATCACAAATTTTGCTTCATATTTCGTTAGTTCTTCTTCTTTTATCAAAGAAATGCACTTTTAAAAGTAAATCGCATTTTTGGATTTGGAGGATTTTGTAATTTTCAAAATTAATGAAATCGTCGTTTAAATAGCGCGCCAAATTCACGCGGCATCGTGTGGCGCTACCGGCGGTGGCGTCTTGAAGCTCCGGGCTAGCGTGCCCACGTGACCTAACCTCACTGTGTAAAATTTATTCGTGCGATGTGCGAACGTGTTCGTCGCAGAAATGTGAAAAAAAATCGTAAAAATTCATTTACTAATATAATTTCCTTATTTACCGTGAGTATGTGTGTGTGAATCGCTTATATAGTAGATAGATGCGTCGAAACTGCGTAAAAGCATAAGTACATGAACCGAAGTAGGCGATGGACGATGGTGGAAGTGGGGAATGGTGAGTTTATCGATTTTCCTTGCCACAGCTGTTTCCCCTTGTTTATGGGCGAAAGTAGGTCAGTGGAGTATCTTAAAGGGAACGTACAAAAAGAAATATAACATAATTAATAACAAAAATAATTAATCCACCCAATAATTACGAGATTAACGTTATTTCACTTTATAAAACAATTTCAATTTGTTACAATGTTTTGTTTGTTAATTAAATACAAATATTCGTTATCTTTCAGTTTGTTTAAATAAGAATTGAAGTAATAATTCACAAGCTTGAAATTTCACTTGGCAAAAGTTACAGTAAAATATTGGAACATCCGTGGTTTTCAAGTTTTATTCTGCGTTGCGCCATTTGACCCCGCAGTGCCACTCTGCGTCGAAGATATCCGCGATGACGTACAGTCGTTATCAAATATCAGTTCACAGTCTGGTCTCACCCCGAGCTAGGGGTAGGGGGTAGTTTCCGAGTAACGTCTCCCATATGCGCCCGATAGATACCCCTGGAGTAGGAGAAGGTTCTCTCTCCTAGAGGGACCAAGATTACAATCCTCTTGTCACGTGCGTTATCAGACGTGATGTTGGACGACGCGCTCAAGGGCCAAGACAATGGTAACAACGTAACGTCTGTTCCTCTCTCTCTCACCCTTCGTCTCTCTCCATTTGGCCGACAGTGTGCTCTCGAGTTTAACCAAACCTCGTTCCCATCACCCCCATACATCGACTGTCGCGCGTCTTAACCCTCGAGCACTCTCCGACCTAATGTATGTTGGCGCATTCACGTCCGATAATGTATCGCCACGAGCAATCAGTTCGCCTCAACCACTGTCTATAGGTCATAGGGGATTGTGAATCGAGTCGCATCACACGAAAATATAGATGCCCGTATGGGGCTCCCTATGTTGGTTCTGTTAAATCATTATTACCTCTTAGATTCGGGTGTAATTTTTTTTATAGTCTCCTGAGGGTCATAAAAGACGCCCGATTTTTTTTACATTTTTCCCATCGATATTTATTCACCGATATTTATTTTAAGTGCAAAATATCAAAAGTTTCTTTGTTCTATTTTCGAAAAAAAATTTAACAGCGTAACGGTCGATGGGAAAATTTTGAACACAAATTTGGGATGATGTTTAGCTGTGCTAGAGCCATAAAAAAAATTATAAGCTTAATCCGAGATGAAAATCAAATGTTGATCGAGTCGACATAGAATGCCCCATAGGTGTGCGAGGGAAGATCGATCGAGGCGGCTCCTGTGCTTTGGTATTGGATCTGTTCTAGCCATATGTTAGTTGGAGTTAGGAGGAAACTCGATTCCAAGAAACCGAAATCAAAATTAGCTCAACCCCCTAAAATCAACCCCTAATCCAAAATCTTTCACAAATTAATTCATCGTGTAGACAATAAAGATGAGCAGTATATTTCAATTATGCACAGTGATGTCTCGATAAGATTGGCGATGATGAGAATTAAAATTCCGGTTCGAGAAATGATTGATGGAAATCCTTAAAATTCAATTGAGTTCTCAACCCTCGTTTCGACCGAAATAGTCTCGTCGATGATAATCCAGCAACAGCAACGATAATTAATTGAAAACAAGGAGAGAGAGAGAGAGAGAGAAAGCCTCGAGATGTCAACTCGAAAGGTCGATGGAGGGTGAGAACGAACGTCAGAGGGAGTTAAGGGGTTGCAGGCTTAAGTAGCGTCGACGACGTTGTCGCGGAGGCAAAATGATCGCTCGCTATGCAAGGAAAGGAAGGAAAAACGTCGTTACTGCTTGTTCTGTCGCAAAGAGGGGGTGGGGAACCCCTTGTAGAGTCAAGCAGAGATAAGAGACGTATTATTTAATTAAAGCTTTTACCGGCTGCAAAATGGGGCTAAGGGGGTCGGAAACGAAGAGTGGGGGTAGCTTACCCCCTTAGTAAAAGTGCACATTAAGCAGCTTCCCTTTTACCTGCTCCTACACTTGGCTCTTTCAAGAGGGGAACTAGTAATTGTAAGAAGAACGTTTCAATACTTTACTCTTATTTTCACCCTCCCCTACCTCTCCCTCTACATTCAAACCCCACCCCTCCTTCTTTTTCTCTTTATTACTTCTGTTCAACACTTTCGACTCGTCTCATTTTCATCCGAATTCATTAGAGAGAAGACTTTGTGTAATGACGACCGAACGTAAATTGACGACGGAAGCCACCCTATGCCAACTTACCCTTAAACAGTAAATGGTGCAAATACGAAACAGAAGTGCAAATTTTACGATGAAATTGGATGGATAACCAATATTAAATGCTCGAAATTTATTTAATGTTTGTCACAAATATCAGAATAAAATCCAGAATATTTGCACTTTTACAATAGAAAATTAAAAAATGAAAAGAGAAAAAAAATCGTAGCCTCTTTATTCCATCGTTTCCCTCTCTATTTATCTTTTCTTTACAATCTCCGAGAGTCCGCTGTCGCCATTTCGTCCTTACATCCAAATGCGCCACCGGATATACTCCCACCCCTCACCCTCGTTCTCGAAGAAAGGGAAACGAAGTGTATTATTGCAGTGGAGGAAGAAAGGGGTCGGAGAGAGAGAAAGAGAGAGGGATGAGAGTCGAAAAGAAAAAAAACCGAGAGAAGAAGCAAAAGGGAGTAAAGAAGCGTATTAGAGAGAAAGATGAGATAAAGAAGGGGTAGGGGGATGAAAGAGAAAAGAGTAGTATCTATGTGTATATATCGTCGAGAATAAAGTGTGAGAGAGAGATGGAGAGAGAGAGAGAGAGAGAGAGGTAGTAAGGGAGAGCCCGTAACCCCGGGCAGGGTGTGCCATGACGACGTAGACGACGAAGCAACCACCGACGACGACGACGACAACGTCGTGCCGAGAATGAAAGCTCGCATATACGGAAGACAATGGGGGTAGTTCGTGCGCCGCACACGCCAAGGGATAACTCGAAAGAAAGAGAGAGATGAAGTTACCAGTCGTGAAGAGAAACGGCAGAAAGGGGTTGAAAGTAGAGGGGTTGGGGGTTGAGGAATAAGGGTGGTAGGGAGGATGGAGTTTGAGGAATAAGGGTGGAGGGTTGAGAAGACGAGTGACTCTTGCTGCCTCTCGCTGTTTCCGTTGCCACGAGAAGATACGTGAGAGAGAGAGAGAAAGAGGAAGATAGAGGGGGTTGAAATAGAAATGGAAAAGCCGAAGAGGGAAGCACCGCGGAGTGTTAGCCGGATGACCTGGGTTATAGTGGCTCGAGATAGCGCAAGCAAGACGACAATAAAGGAAAGACAGAGAAAGAAAGAGACAGAAAGAGGGTACAACGGAAAGAGAAAAGATTGAAGATAAGGGATGAAGGGGCATGGGGGTGAGGAACGTGGGGTAGTGAGTGAAAGAGCCGACAGAAAGGAGGAAAAAGAATAGGGCGAAGGGGACTAGTGAAGCACATACGAGCATTTTTCCTTTCATCCCCTACATATGACCGACCATTCCACCCCCCTCATCCCTATCTACACCAACGGAGAACGAGAAAACTCACCGTTCCAACGAGATGCCATACGCACCCCCTAAAATCTACCCCCCCCCCTTACTGTATATTACTGTTTACGTGCGAGCTAACCTTACCGTGAATCTGCCCATACGTATACGACCCACCATTCTGTGCAAAGTGCTGTCCAGAATGTGCTCGCCACCTAGCGGTGAAAACCAGACAACTCAGGTGGACACTTTCACCGGATATTCAGTGACGAGAATTTAGTCCTCGGCAACGTCCTGGAGACTATTATTATCGTGCACAAAATGGTCGCGAATGTGCGCACGTTTCTTTCGAAGAACGGATGAGAAGGGGTGAAATTGTGGGAGGAAGAGGGAGAGGGGAAGGGGTGAAATAACAGGCAATGGTAACAATACGCAGACGGCCATTGTGCCATTGGGACGACTCCGGAAGAGCGAAGATAGGGAGGGGGGGCCACACACTTCCGCTCGCAAGAATCACCGCCGCCATTTTGTCTCGGACAGGACGGGACTCCACCTGCCATGGACGCGTTATCAGAGACATCGTTTCGTTTGTTTTCTCACCATTGTTGCGTCTGGATATTCAATGCTGTGCTCGGTTATAATAGAAACAACCCCTTTAAAAAAACTACCCTTATTTTAAAAAAGCTCGAAATTATTCGAAAATGCAAACATTCGATCATGTCCAGCGACGCGAAACATCGCGTCGAACGACATTGACAATGAGAGTCAAACTTTATCGCCCCCGGGGGTTAGCGTTGATTTCCAGAGGGGTGGAAAATTCCACGAAATCAACGGGGGTTGATATAATAATTTCCAGCTACACAGAATCGTCGGGATCCAACAGCCACCCGGAAAATAAATACGTATCGAACACGAAGGTGGCAATATCGAGGAAAAAAGAATAAGTTACCCTTATGCCGCGGGGGTTGGTCGATCCTACAGTTATAGTTACAGTTACGTATATAAAGTTTCGCGAGCTTTAAAATACTCGAATGGCAATAAAAGCAGGGGGAAATCGGAAGTATAGACATTTCGAATGAAAGAGAGAGAGAGAGAGTCGAACGTCCCTCAGTCGACCCTTGAACCACACAATCTGAAAGGTAAAGGGGGTGGGGGGCTAGGGGGTTGTTGTAGTATCCCAGCAAGCTTCCGTTCGGCTACCACCGACGTGTTTACCGACCTAATACGGTTACGATTCGAAGTGGGGAAACTACCGAGCGTCGATTCTAAGAGCTTTGTGTTATATACACGTACCCACCCCTGTACCACCCCCTCCCCTCTCCTTCATATAAATAAATATAACTACAGGGAGGGTTGGTTTTTCGACCACAACGACATCCGTGAAATAATGGCAAATAAAACAAACCTGGCAACCTTGCCACTACACACGCTATTTTACCCTCGATTTCATCCCCTAAATTTCATCCCCCTTCTATACGTGACTTTTATCAACAACCAATGTCAACGCTGACGTCCCGACGTTTTTCCTGTATTTGAAAATTCAATTGACAATGACTACGATAAATTTTTAATTAAATATGTAGAAAAATATTAATTAATTAATTATAATTATAATAATAACCGTTGTTTAAACGATTGATGGATTTTCAATAATTGACGAATAATTGATACGGATGAGTCTCGCGATTTAGGATGGTTACAAAGTGAACCGACTAACCCCTTCCTATCTCGTACTATCGCCCTTATCCATCGGTATAGAACGAGCTACCCCTGAGCATGCACGCCTCAACGGAGATTAATTAAAGGCTTGATAAATTGCAAATGTCTAGCCCGTATAGTTACCTCACCTTGGAATAAGACTTAGCGTCATTAATTATGTTAAAGTACATTAAACTAGAGAGGAAGAGGGAGGGGGGGGGGGGGGGGTTTAAAAAGAAAGAGGGAGCTTTTAGGGGTTGCAAAAATCATCATATTTCCTCCTCTTTAGCTGTTCAAACTTCCAGATGCGTCTGTTCTCACGATGACTATTATTTGTGCAAAATGTTCAAATATTCCAATAGGGGATGAAATCGAGTCTAGGGGATGATTTCTTTCATAGGGATAAAATTCGTTACATCGTTCCAAGATAACACTTTCATTCAAATTTACATTTTATACGAAGAAAAAAAATCGAACAATTGATTAATTAATTCAATGCAAATTGACCAACCCTTAAAATTTAATTTCCGTTGGAAATTTCGTTTCCTTCAAATTTTACTGACATTATCGATAACACGCCCACGGTCTCTGTCATCGTTTCATTTCCTGCGTCAAATTGTTCGAACGAATCAATTCGTTCATATTAGAGGCGAATCCAGGGGGTTGTTAGGGGGGTTGGGGGTGGAGGATTGCATTGCTGACCGCTTGAGAGTGCTATCTGATCGTACCATAATTAGGTATGCCAAGCGATAATTAACTCTTCGAGTGGTATTTGTAGCGTTTAGCTGCGACCCCTCTCGGACATACCTTCCCCAACAACCCCCTACCCCTCTATCTGCCACCCCTACGTACCCCTTCCCTCTCGTGCCATTGATGGCTTTCCTACATATCCAGAATTCCACGGATGACTCTCGTCATCGCGAATACTGTGGCTTCGAGCAATGATTACCGCCGAAACTTCAATTATCACAAGTCCACCCTCGGAAATTAACAGCTAATTAACGATGACCATACAGAAAATTTATAACCTCAAAAATCATTCTCTCGGAAACTTTTGTGTCTCTTTCTTCCTTACATTTCCCAAGAAATATCGATCTTTATTTATCAAAAAATATATTTTATCGTTCCTTTGTTCCAATTTGTTTAAACAAAAATTCGACGCCATTTTGTTTTTAGTAAAAAAACAATAAAAACCAAAAGTTTATACAGTCATTAATAACGTCCTTAAATCATTGAATTCTAAATTCGAGGAATAGAAATTCCCATTTTAGTTTTCAAAAATTCAAAAACCACCCCTAATTTAAGGGAGGGTATTGAGACATTAATTTGAGCAATTTTGGGAACTATACTTGTCCGTACAGCTAATTTTCGTTGAGTAATGGGAGGTATGTCATCGGATATTCCTACGTGAGGGTAAATTTAGGGGTACCCACTACTCACCCCTTACTTCGCCCAGGGCCAACTTAACCAACCCCCTACCCCCGGTCTATCTCACATGCTTCTCTATCGGTGGAAACGGAACGAGCAAGAGAGAGGCATACGAAGTAAGAGAGAGGGTTGATTTTAGGTTCGTGTCATTTATAGAAGGGGGGTGAAATGAGGGTCTGAGGTGCTTGAACGATATAGATGTTTCTACCCTTATGTATTACAGGTCGTACGTACAAGAGACGAGGATATGTGTGCTACCAAAAACAGGGAGTATCCCAATGTCGAAGTGGGCCACGAGACCACTAGCGTTAATTAAGTTAGAAAGCTGAGCACCAAGGTTCGCATCCATATATATATTTATATATATGCGAACGAGGCCTTAACCGTACCAGACCGATGGAACTCAATTTGGGAACCACCCTTTCTTGTCCCATCGTGAACTCCAATAAATTTCGGCACCTCTATCGTCGACTCGACGTCCCTTATACTCCGTTGATTTCTCTTCGAAACAAAAACAACCCTTTGACAAAAATTAATAATAAAAAAAAATAATTGCATCAAAATAATTAATTAAAAATCATCATTAGCTATGAATGTCGATGACGAATATTAATTACTTTTGCCATCTCTATCGCCAACATCCCTTAAACCCCGCTGCAAAAAACAACCCTCTGACAAAAAATTAATAAAAAAAAAATAATAATTACATCGAAAGAATTAATTAAAAATCATAATTCGCAAAGAATGTCGATGACGAATAATTAATTACAGTCTGTACGAAAAGAAATTATTATTTTTTTTTCGGAAAAATATTATTAATCGCCTCGGAGTGACGTTTCGAAGAAAACCACCCTTGCACGAGAACGGGACTAATTGCTAACATTTCGCACATTTTTCACCCAAGTGTGTAATACTAGCAACGAGTTTTCACCCCTCGTTCTTCATCTCCCTTTATACATTTCCTTTTTTTATGAATTTTGTTCAACCCTCATTCTCCAAACTACCCCCTCGAATATGACGATGCGGATTGATAGGAAGGGGGAGTGGGGAGAGGGTAAGTAGAAAAAGCAGGTATCTAATACACCGGACAACTTTCGTTTAACGCCAACGATTTACATCTCTCGCCTGTTCGAAGAAAATAATGGACCGGGTGTGCGATGCGAATGAAATATAATGTAGAAAAGAGGGTGGAGAAAGCGACGAGAGAGTGAAAAGACAGGAGAGAGAAAGACTAAAAAAAAAAACAGAAAAAAAAACAGAAAAAAAAAGAAATGTAGGATGACTGGATGAAAAAGTGAGGTGCGAGGAACAAAAGTCCGACGCGTATGTCGGTGAAAATAATCCTCGAACTGTCCGAACGAAGGTCGAGGCTCGAAATGTAATTCAGTAAAATGGCCGAATGTCCCGGATCGAGCGAGACGAGATTTCTTTTTTTCGTTTTTTTTTCTCTTTTTCTCGCGCTTTTTTGTCGTCGAGCGAGAAAGGCAATTTCGTTTCAACCCCGTGCGTACTCTCGAGCGAAGATCGATAATCGATAACACCCAGGGGATGATGAGAATAAGGGTGAGAACGGGGGTGGAAATAAAAAAAATCGATGGCGATTATTTCGAGACACTTTTTTTTTTTGACGGAAGTAATTATGGCTTAGCTCGATAATTGGTAATTGATTTTTCATACTGTCAGTTCAATTGTTGAATCGTATTTATTGTCTTTGAGAAAAAAAAGTGGTTGTCTAGAAAAAGGAAAATTTTTTTTTGAAAATCATTCTTCGTTTAAATTGTCCTCAGAAAAATTGTCACCTCGTTCTGCCAGTGAAACGTTACTGCGCCATTTTTGTGAAGAGTCGATAATTCATCCCCTAAAACGTCGGGGGATGATTGTCAATAATTCACAAGAAAATCGTTTTTTCGTATTTCACGCCTTGTTACGTCGAAACTTGACTCTCGGGCTTATTTATTTATTTTTATTTATGACAAAAGTCTCGTGACTGACCCAGCCCCCTTCCCCTCTTCCCTCGAGGACCCCGTTTACGACAAGGAACATTAATTTCCACGAAAATGCCATCGTGTTTCTCTCAGGACTGCCTGACCAATTTTTTTTCTTTCGTCTTTTTCTACTACTTTTTTTTCTCTCCAAACGCCCACCACGCGTGACGAGACAAAGAATAAGAAATAACGGAACAGCCAATGGAGGGAAGAAGAATCGTAGAAGGGCTTTGATCCTGAAATATCCTTCGTGCGTGTGTCACGCGACAAAAAAAAAGAAAAGAAAAAAAAAATATGGACTCGAGAATCGTCGTTGGGTCCCTCAGGTACGACCTGCGTAGAATAATTTATTAAAACTGCAAAAAGACGTCTCTGGCTGACGTGGGACGAGGCGACAGCCTGCGCAAAAACGTCCTAGCTAGGACGTGGTAAATAATAACAAAAAAAACGAACGAAAATAAATACGAAAAACTTTTGTCTCCCCTCTTATTTCGCAACGTTATCATAAATGGAACGAAATCAAGTCAAAATGTTTAAGAAAATATCGTTAGCAAGAAGAAAAAATCAAAAAATCAAAATCATAATCAAAATAAAAAACAAATTTAAAAATTTGAAAAATGAAAAAATAATTTTTTTTTAAATAAATTTTTTTTAAATAAATTTTTATTTCGATAATTTTAACGAAATTGGAATTATCTGGATAATTAATGTTCAATATTAATGTATTTTAAGTCAAAGATAAGAAAATGGGGTAATTTTTAGAACCGTTGAAAATTTTTTAAAAAGTTGTAAAAGCAGACGCAGGTAGAGAAAAAAGGATTCAACGCCGAGTGTAGGGAGTACATAGGAGAGAGAATAGTAGCATACAGGTTATGTACAAATGTATATTGTATATAATATATACAGAGAGAAGTCGATGTGTAATAAAAATCGAGGAGAATTCCCGTCTGGCTTATACTGGCCGTTTCCACTAGGAGCCACGACCGAGCTCCCTCCATTCTCCCTCTGTCTTTTTCGCCACATTCTTTATCTATATATCGCTCTCCATCGAGTCTCTCACCGTTCCTCGTTCTACTCGATTCTCTTTTGTCGGAAAAATTTTTCAACAAACCAATATGAGAGAGTGAGTACATATGCGCCATAGCCCATATGGACTTTATAATGTCTTCCTCGACGCTGGAAACAGACGGCGTTACCTTATGTAGCGCAATAATGCGAGACAAAATGGCCCAGACAATCTTCAAGAACCATACAATCACAATAGAAAGCAGCCAGAACAATATAAACCTTCCGGATTCATTAAAATGTCGTTTTCAGTAGAAAAGTCAAGCTATGGTCAGCCATCGACAATTTTTTTTCCCTACAGCTCCCAAAATTTTTCTTTCATACAGAATTATTTCCGAATGTATTATTCATCATTCTGAACGTCATTTGCCTCAAAAATCTCGATAATTACTACAGAAATTAATCCATACATTTGAAAAAGAATTTTCGAATTTGTCAAGTTAAAAATAAATTGGTGGTCCATATTGCCTCAATTTCATCCCCTATACACCTATACAAGCATCGTACGCCTTATAGACGTATAGGAAGGGTAGTATAGACAGGCAGTAGCATAAGGGAGTTCCTGTGCTTCGTTTATTCTCCTAGGACACCGTACAACCCCCTACTACCCTCTTGCCTTCTACCCTTGCCCATCGTCATTCTCTACAGCTTCTTTCTCTTTCTCTCTCTCTCTCTCTCTCTCTCTCTCTCTCTCTCTCTCTCTCTCTCTCTCACCCCTCTTTCTCCATTCCGATACCACAAAATTGCTGTCTACACATCCCGTCGATACGATATTGTATCGATTCCCTCAGAGTCTACACTGTCTTTCTTTCTCTCCACTCAGCATCGAAGCTTGCCATTTCCACACGTCCTTCTCACGGATGGTTCTTCCGCGATTTTTCTCGCACACAAGAGAATTGGTAGCGAGCAAGAGAGCGAGTTTGGCTACTTTCGCACGGTCTCTTTTACTTTTATCTACCATTGTTTTCATCTCTCCTTCTGTCTCGCGCTTTTCCTCTTTCTTCTACCCTCAATTTTTCTCTCTTTTTTTTTGCTTTTTTCGGTTTTCATCCCTTACATGCAACCCTTATCCAGGATAACGATAAAGTCACGATCGGTACGTTTCGCCTTTCCTTTTTAACTTCCTTGGCGTATCGACGAGCAAAAACATTCGCGAGACACTCGAGGGAAAGGGTAGCTTCCTTCCTTGTTTTTTTCATCCCTTCTTTTTTCTTTATTCTTCAAGGACGAAATTAAAGATCTCCTTCAGGCCTCCAACACCCTCGTTCCTCCACCTCGTTCTCCTCTACGAACCGAGTGAAATCGAAAAACTCGTCTCTTTACGAGAGAAAAAGAGGGGTGGTTTTCTCCTCCACACCCCCTGGCTTGCGGTAGATCAAAGTGGCACGCAGTAATTAAGTCTCACGTTCGTTAACGCTTTCTTGTCACAGGTAACACGTACCTTTTATCGGAACACTCGCTAATGAGATTCCGAGTGGATTAAATACTTTTTTTTTTGGATTTCCTTTTTCATCCCCCTGCACTTTTTCTTCTCTACGTATTTTCGATGTCGTCGATTTTTTTGCGTTTCCCGATAAAAGCAGCTTTTTTCAACCACCGTGAACGGTTTCAGGGAAATTCAGAGAAATTCAGGAAAATCAAATTTGCAATTGGTACAAGGAACATTGGGGTTTCGCGCAGAGAGAAGCTCGCGAGGTGAATTGGAATCGCGAGTATCTGTCACTGTCTCGGCAAGGCGGTTTGGCATCGACCGAGTTGTTTCGTAAACTGAATTCCGTCATTGTCGAAACTTGAACAAGGGTTGAACATCTCACCGCGGAAATTCTCCCTCTCTCTCTCTCTCTCTCTCATTCTCCTCTAGCCGTTTGCCTCGGGTTTCACCCGTCGATTAATCTAATTATCCGAGAAATGGGGAAGTACTTCGTTGTGTCTCACTCGCTCGCGTTCTCAAGTTTCCAGACGCGAGACACTTTCGGACATTAATCAGGCTAAACCGATGCCCATTCATTCGACAATATTGAAATCTTCGAGAAAAATTGAAAATTTGAATTTTCAACCCTTCTAAAAAAAATTAGAAATTTTTTTTTTTTATTTATTTTATTTCCAGGATGTTGCAAGGATAAATCCATTGGCAACATTGAAATCTTGTATAAAAGATACAGAACTAAATTTAACGATCGTTTCAAAAAAGAAATTTCAAAATTTTTTGATCGACAACATTTATTAATTTTTTTCCAATTCTGTTTCAATAAATTGATAAAAATTTATTTATTATTTAAAAATAGTCGAAACGTTTTCAAAAATGTTTAATCGATGAAAAGTTGGATGGAGCTAAGAATATTCGAAGTATTTCACGAGTTCAAAGAGAACCTCCTAGCAAAAAAAAAAGAAAAAAACTAAAATAAAAAAAATATTCGAGCGAGACCAAAGGGTGGCTGCATAGTGGAGAATGTTATTTCGATTGAAATAATTCCGCGCGTTTTATCGCGACGAATTTTCGTGGAATTCGGCGATTTCATTGTCGCATATTTCCAACAACATTTGATTACGTGCATCGCTGCGAGGGTGGAAAATTTATTTGTTTTTTGTTTTTTGTTTTTTCGTTTACTTTTTTTTTTTACTTTTATTCGTTCAACGAAGAATTTTTTAGTGGAAAACGATGGAAGGCTTTGAAGTGGAAAGGTATATGTGCCGTTTCGAATAAAATTTGGAATGTGAACAGGAGAGGGTGCAAGTAAAGGGGTGATTTATTTTTGATCTCGACTTTGTTGAAAAATACAATTTGTTATTTGTCGCATCGATGCTTTATTTTTTATACCTTTTTTATGTTTATATTTTGTTTCAATTTACTTCTTATCTCGTTACAGAAAATGGGATCCGTGCACGGGGAGGAACTACCCTTCGTTTTTGGCGCTCCTCTCGTCGATGGATTCGGACACTTTCCGAGAAATTACACGAAAAACGAGGTCGCCATATCGGAAAATATCGTCCAATATTTTGCCAATTTTGTCAAAACGGGGTAAGTCGAGAAAGATTTCAAAATATTTTGATAAAACCAAAAATTTTAAGGGAAAATTTTTTTTTCGATTTGTTAAGAAAATTTTTTCTTTTTTATTAACGTTTTTTTTTTATTCGTAACCTTTCGTATTTTATACGTCCCACACGGTCCGTTCGATCGGACTTACCGAATTTATGAAATTTCGTACGAAACGTTTCGTACCTTGCCACGTCAGCTATACCGTATTGCCCCAGTGGCGCCTGCTACCCCTTATATATCTTCCTCCCTTGCACCGAGAAAATGTGCTTGAGGTATAACCAAGCCTCGAATATCCGAGAGTCCGACAGCCAAGGAAGATCACTGAAATTGCAAACGTAACGGAAAAGGCAAAACGTGAAAGGGAAAAAAGGGCAAAAATCAGATAAGGGATGAAATATAAAAAATTCTCTATTTCAATTCGCAAAATGTGTTTATTATTTAAAAATATATTTTTAAAAAAAGCTTCGTTTTCAAAACAAGAAAAAATCATTTAGATAAATTTTGGTAAAAAGAACAATTTGAAAGAAAATTATTATTTTCGAAAAAAAAATGTATCAATTTGCGTTCATGGAAGTTCTAAGTTGCGCACAGAACGTAACGAGGGATGCAGTTTTCATTCTTCTTCGTTTTTTTTCTCAATAACAAAAAAATACAAAAATTCGATAAGGGATGAAATATAAAAAACTCTCTATTTCAATTCCCAAAACGTGTTTACTACTTTAAAATATATTTTTAAAAAAGCTTAGTTTCTAAAAGAAAACAAAAATCATTTAGATTAATTTTGGCAAAAAAACATTAGAAAAAATTTATTATTTTGAAAAAAAAAAAATTTATTTGCATTGATGGAAGTTCTAACATAAGTTGCGAAGAGAACGTAACGAGGGATGCAATTTTTTATTCTTTTTTATTTTTTTGCTACTAAAAATCTAAAATCCATTTTTTTTTCGTTCGGCCATTTTTTTACGTGTGTTTCTCCTGGAAGAGAGCCTAGCAACAGTGGCGGAGAAACGTCGCGTGAGAGAGAGAGAGAAGGAGAAACGCGATCTAGGTGGATAAATCAAGCGAAGAACTCGAATCCTTGAAGGTCTCTTTTTCTACGTCAGGTATACGCCACCCCCGTTAGTTTTCGACGATTCCTCTCGCTTTTAGGAAGACCGACAGCGAAAGAGAAAATTCTGAATAAAAAAAAAAGTGAAGGGTGAAAAAAGGGACGGACCCTAAGAACCGAAACCTACCCCGGTTCTGAAAAGCACGTATGAAAAAAAAAGATAAGTAAAAAAAAACTTTCATCCCCCTGCGAATTGTCGTCAGATGCGTTGGATAATTAATTACACGAGATGAAAATTGTTCGAGAAAAACAACAAAAAAAAGAACAAAATCCGTCATTCCTCAACGAATGTGCGAGCGTTTTCCCTGGCTCGAATTTTCCAACCCTTGTATTTTCACCCTCGCGACGTAAACCAACGAGAAAGGGTGGAAAATCTTGTCGATATTCAAAATGAAATAATTAAATTATTTCTGAGGGTTAAATTTTGTTTAATATTTTTTAAAAAACTACCCCTTTGTTTCATAGGAAAATTAACGAAATTAACTGAAGAATGGTTACCGCAATTCTCATCCCTTTTTCGATAGAAACACGTCGAATTAAAAAATATGAAAAGTAGAATAACACAAATTCCTCGACGAATGTACGAGCGTTTTCCCTGGCTCGAATTTTCCAATCCTTGTATTTTCACCCTCGCAACGTAAACCAACGAGAAAGGGTGGAAAATCTTGTCGGTATTCAAAATAAAAAAATTAAATAATTTCTAAAGGTTACATTTTGTTAAAACAAAAAACTACCCCCTTTGTTTCATAGGAAAATAAACGGTTACTGCAATTCTCACCCCTTTTACGATAGAAAAACGTCGAGTTAAAAAATATGAAAAGTAGAATAATACAAATTTATACCGAGAACACGTTTCCACCGCTGGTTTATCTTTCAAAATTCTCTCTCGCGTTCTGTTTTGTCGGCAAAATTCGAGGGTGCTGTATTCTCGTACGCATTTTCATCCCTCCTATATATAATTCACATCTAGAATGTAACCGCTGTAACGGGATATTCTTTACAACGTTTCTCGTCCCTCTCCTCGAAATGTTGAAACTCGGGAAGGCTTTTGTATATCACGCATGATATGTAATCCACGAAGGAATCACAGTAGTTTCAAATGACGCATTTCGGTTTGCAAATTTTTTCCGCATTGACATCCGCGTTGCAATTTGAATTATGTATAGGTTTACGAATGCGATATAACCGCAAACGCGTGACGCGCATGAGAACATTTCCCTCGATGGGTAAAATATGAGAGTGCGAAAGCAGAAAAAAACCAGTCGGTCGAGTATGCTCAGTTGCGCATGCGCGGACGTCCCACCACGCGCTCACCGGCACCCAGATGGCGAGGCTGCGCGCGTACCTCCCACCACGCGCTCGCCGGCACCCAGGTGGCGAGCCTGCGCGCGCAGGCAGCATCGCGGTGTTGCGCATGCGCGCACGAGACTTCCCACCACGCTTTCACCGGCACCCGGGTGGCAAACCTGCGCGCGCAGGCAGAGTCGCAGTGTTGCGCAGGCGCGCGCGCACCTCCCACCACACGTTCACCGGCGAGCGTGTGCGCTCAGCCGCGCGTGCCGCTCCACGCATGCGCCCGCGCATGCGCAAACTGGCACATGTCAGTCTGACGAGCTCGAGCTCGGTCACAAGCGCATAATAAACACAACCACCGTCGATAAGGCATGCACACGATCCACACGAACACCACTGACCGAACGTACCCACAACCTACCCCTACGAACTTATTGGCGACATATGCGCTTGAAACCCCAATCTCCCATTTTCTCCCTCTCTCTCTCTCTCTCTCTCTCTCTCTCTCCGTCACCCCAGGACCGCGACATGCACCAACAGCCGGTATGAATATGCAAAAGCGAAAGGGGCGTCGAACGACCGACTATATTTCAGTACAGTCACGCCTCGGGCAACGTTAAATTCGCTTCGTCGATACTTCCCCCCCTCTCTCTCTCTCTCTCCCGCTTTCACCCCCGTTAACTATTCTATATATTGTATATTGTATAAACATATATAGTCGTTCTATGTACAACGTAGAATTTTAAACTCAGGCAATACATATATGTTATAACACGCACTAGGGATGAATGTATAAACTCACCCCCAAATCAGGCATATATAGTTATATTTATTTTGTGGTACATAACCTTCGGTAGAAAAGTGCAAAAGAAGGGGATGAAACGGTCAAGCGGAAGGAAAAGATAGTTGGGGTTGGTGAAGGTTGCTAGGTCGCGCTTTCACCCTCTTTCTCTCTCTTACTTTCACTCTCATCTTTCTCCCTCTCTCTCTTCCACCCTCTCGCTTTAGTAAAGCTCCCTTCCTAGTCGAACGTCCCGAGGGCATCAAGGACAGCTGCTCGGGATTAGAGGAAAATTGAAGTGCCCGCCATCTCTCGGGATCAGCCTGGAAGAGACTGCTCGTCGTCACGTACCTACCACTTTTATACAACACCCTCCCCTGGCACGCCATTTATATATCAGCCATTCGTCAACTCGATGAACGTTCGAACGTACTCAAAATACATTTTCTCTATTTACTCGTTGCCCATGATGATCACATTAACGATTGTTAGTCTGGAGGAAAAAAAAATTGAGATTTCGTCCTGTGGGAAAAATAGGGGTAGTTTGTTGCTTTTTGTGGCTCTTTACGAGGAAAAGTAGAGTCGTTTGCAATATAAATTATTTTAATCTCGCAGATCTCGTTACTTCGCGTTGCGACGTTACCCAAGTGTACCGGTTACTATCGGACTCTGTTTCTATTTTACGCCCGGACTCACTCGCCACCCTTGCTTCAAGGGGTGCGAGAGGAAAATCAGTTTCCGGAATTGCAGACGAGCTCCAGAATGCTTTTTCTTCTCTCTCTCTCTCTCCCTCTAACGATTTGTCCCATTGTCGAAGAGAATTCCACCCCCTACCCCATCTTTTTTCCACCCCATCCCTCGCTGATAAGACGAACATCAGCAACACTGTTATTGCCATCGTAAAGGTTTCCTGTCACGGTTTCTCTCTTCCCTTTCCTCCAATCTTACACCTCAGAAAAACAATTCTACATAAATAACGCCATTGTGTCGAACCATGATGAAAAATTTTCAATGGAACAATAAAAAAAAAAGCTGCCCCTAAAATTTTTTTTGTTCTACGAATCGAACTCCATGAATCACATCTCTCAAAGGCTGGAAAAAAATATATCGTGAATATACACGTGTGTGGATACGTTGATCGTCAGAAAAACGGCAATCAATGGTCGTTCCGTGGAAGGGTAGGTAGGCTTCGACTCTCTCTCTCTCTCTCTCTCTCTCTCTCTCCCTCTCTCTCTCCCTCCCTCCCTCCCCCCCCC
>JAPYZT010001525.1:0-13643 GCA_030522965.1 Tryphoninae sp. A BG-2022a
ACGTAAGAAAGACGTACGTATACAAACGTTCGAGACAAATGCCAAACAGTTTTAGATCGGCAAATATTTAAACAACGTTGGTCCATTTTCGTTAAAGTGTTCCGAGGACGAGACAAAAAATGTTTTCGCCAAACGAATTTTTAAAGCGAGGAACCGTGACACGAACGTACAAAAAATCTGTGACTGCCGAGGATTTCCATGGTTCGTCATTCGTGGCACATACCATTCGTTTCATTTTTAACCGCTGTCCATGATACCGTTGTTTCCACGTGCAAGTGTTGGCAAAAAAGGAAAAAAGAAGAAAACAAAAACAGTATACGTGTATATTTCTTTCATAGTCATTTCGAAAAATAAACGAAAAATTCCGGAACCGGCAACGGGACGAAATAAATGAAAACCGCTGGAGTAAAAAGAAGAGAGAGAAAAAAAAATCCTTAAAAAAACATATCGCCAGAGTTTGTTCTGGAAACGAATAGGGTTTCGTGCGTAAAGAAGTGTGTGTGTGTGTGTGTGTGTGTGTGTGTATGGGTGTATGTGTGTGGGTGTGGGTGTGGGTGTGTGTGGCTGGGTGTAATCGGTGTTGGTAATTCATCTTTTTTTTGCCTCGCGAAACACATGACCGGACAACGAAACGAGATCCCGAATGTAGCAATGCGTGCCTCTGATTACTTTTCGATAGTTGAATCACCAACGTTATTTATCCTTTTTGGCTCTCTTTCTCTCTCTATCTCCACCCCCAACCCCAATCCTTCCCTCCCTTTCCGTTCTGACTCTCTTCTCCTACTCGTCAATAATCGCACCGACATCTCTATTTTTTTACATTCGTTTCGGCAATTCGTTCGATACGTCAACAAAAATACGATCAACTCTATTTCCGGAACACTTTATCGAAAATCATACTCAGGCTGAAAAGTCGACGAGATATCGTTCGTCCATGCCTGTTAGTTTCAACCTATAACTGTGAAGAACGAAATTACAATTATCTTGTTTTTCTCTAACAATCATTGTTCTCTCTTTCAGGTCTGAAAATAACAAATTTTGTGTTAGTTTTGTGATTCGAGGCATTCGCTGTTAGAAACACTCGTTTAAAATCTGGTCAGGTAATTTATTAAAATTTGATTAATGCTATTAGAGAATAGAAAAAAAAAGAAAATTATCAAATTTATTCTAAAGTAGCGTTGAATAATTCATTAATGTTAACGAGGCGGAAGTCGAGGATATTCGCGAGATTTAGTCGGTAGGTATCAAGTTGTTGGTCGCAACGACGGCGTATTCACGAAAACGCTCGATTTTTCTCGTATAAATATATTCGGCTAGACGAAGGTAGCGTTTTCATCGTCACGCAAGACGGATGTTCGCGCTGTAACGAGCTAAGCTTTACGTGCAAATTAACGCGTCACGACTTCATATTATCGCGAGTCTGATAGCTCGTATACGAGACGTTCTAACCACGTCGACGAGTCTCTGACCCTTAGAATCTCGTCCCCAATTTTGTATACGCTCGTTGAATCATTCGAATCCGAAGGTTTTTTAAAATAATTCATTCCACCGGACGTTGCCAAACTCTGCTTCTTTGGATTAAAAAACTACTACCGGTTTAACAAATCTAGATAGAACCTGAAAAAGCGTACGGCTTTATTTAATCAAATGGCAAAATAACAAAATCGAAAATAGAATCGAGAGTCTTCTTAGTCTGACAAATCGTTTATCATTGTTTCATTCCCGACGTAAGATGTTTTCTTTTAAGTTATTCGCGTTTTTAAAGTCCGGTTGTAGTTTTTAGTTGCATAAGAATTATTCTTATAAGAAAAGATCTTTATCAAAGAACAGTTGGTTTAAAACAATCGACGACTTTTAGATTTGCAAGAATTATATGAAAATGTGAAAATCGAATACTAAATGGTTGATATAAACCATGAATTCAGACTAAAGTCTCATATAAATGCTTCAATAACCGTAGCGCAAGAAGAATGAGACTTTCCGGAAACGCGTAAAGACCGGAAGACCGACCTACGATGTAAACTACACAACTTGCTAAATTGCGCAATTCGTAGACGCAAACAAGAGTGTAAAAGTTGCTAGTATCTCGTGGACATTGCACTTTAGTCTTTTGTGTTTCAACAAAAATGTTCACTTCCAATTATCCGTGAAAATTAGGATTTTCAGGTTGAACACGGTGGGAGAAGGAGCCATTTGAAGAACTAAAATGTAATTTAGAAAAAATATTATTCAAGTATTGTTCATTCAATGACGTACTAATATTTCATACTTATCCTGAAAAATAAAGAAATATTAATAGTTTCGAGCACACTGGAGCAAGTTCGTGTTAATTCCAAGTGCATAAGCGCTGCAAAAATGTAACAATATTTATCAAAAACACTCTCGACGCATTGGAAGTTCATTAGCCGTTCATTATAATAAAAACAAGAAACGCCAGGACGCGATCGTTAGCTACCTTCACTGAATTAGGGCGGGTTTCCTGTGGTTCATGTTAAAGAATCTGAACTGTAGCCGCTGCGTTAGGTCTTTCCGTACTGTTGGGGAAACAACAATAATTGTGTGCGTGAGTAATAGACATTCGACGTCCAAGATCGATACCATCTGTCTATGTATAAGTGTGTAATTAATCATCGATTCGATCATCATATTTTTATCGATTCGTGTTATTTAAAAAAATTCATCGACGATTGTTGTTTGTATCGGTTTCCTTTTGTTTTTAAATTTAAGTAGACATTCTGCTGTAATATTATCACGATTAAAATTGTCCATGAAGAGAGAAAGATAGAAACAGTCGAGAAAGAGGTGAAAGAAATAAAATGCGGTCTACGAAAGAATAAAGAAAATAGAGAGACAGAGAGCGAAACAATAATCGTGCGCAAGATGAATGATGATTTTTTGTTAGCCGCAAACTAATTCATCCAACGAGTACAAAATGTACGATTTAGATTAGTATAATATCAACTTTCTAATGACGTTTCGTTTTAACTACTGGAAGTTTTTGTATTGTTTCTACCAAAGGAAATGAAGTTGTAGGACTGCAGTGTAATCGGAGTATTAGTTTTATTTACGATAAGAAAATCAACAGATACTTCAATAAAAAAGTAAAACCACGAGAAAATTGACTGGACGGTTCCCTCAATATTAATCTCGAGCATTCGGAGAAATATAAAATTATCCTCTCGACGAATCCCTCGTCAGGACGAAGTTGGCTTCTCTTGCGAAGCTTGTTCTGGGGTTTGTTAAGAGTTAACACGAAAACGGATAATAAATTTACTAGAGAAACGTTTAAACGGGGCGAGACTTCAACGATAACGATTTTACTCACTGTGCTTTTAAAAATGAAAATTTCAGGACTACGCTCGAGCTTTAAGGGCATCTGCGGGGAGAATAGAGAAGCCACCAGGACCGCCACCCATCATATAAGCCTTAGCACGTTTGCAACCTGCCACTCGACAGACTGCAATTCCCCCCCCGAGAAGAAATCAAAATAAACACATTAGCATTTTATTCGATGAATCGTTAGATCGCGGTCGAACGATGCTAAACGTGTCAAGAATCTACGAGTAATAAAACTTGATTATTTTTTGGAATGGACGAGTGAAAGGTGAACAACTGACAGTAGATTTATAAAAATTAGAAAAGTTTTGGAGAAACGAGGTTGAAAGTTTGAGGATTTCCTATTTTCAAAGCGATAGAATCGTGTGAGCGTGTTTAAAACTCCAAACTTTAATTCATCTATCAAAGCTCGTGAATTATATCGACACATAGATCGCCTCTAAAGATAAGCGCACGAATATGTTTTTCTAAAGAAGCCACACGATAACAAAGGATGATAAATGTCTCATACCAAGAATGAAACTAATCTCGAAAAATGTGCTTGGCTGAAAATGAAAAATAATCCGAATGAAGAAAAATAACGATTGGAGAAGGATTTTAACAATTTGGGGGTATTGTGAAAAACTTTGAATGGAGTGAGTCAAAGGACGAGTGTTTTTTTTTTAGATTTGCACATTGAATCACGAAGAACGAGTATGGAAGAGACAAATTTCCGGGTGCTCATAATTACCTCGTTGCCGCTAGCTAGACAATAAAACGATTGAATAATAAGCGGGATGATTGGATGAATGGTTGATGATTTATGAAAAGCTCTACGTCAGACTACGAAGCGATGTATGAAGGTTTTGATTTCTTTTTTGCTTTTGTTTCTGCATTATGAGTATTTATTCATATAGTCGTCATAATCTCCCATACACTGGCTGCCATCTAGACGGGAAAAGAAGAAAATGGAGTGAGACGAGCGATGTAAAAGCTGCACATAGCATGATCAATAAGCAAGCTGGCATTGGTAGTTTAGTTCGCCAAAAATGACGGAAAGTTTACGTCTCGTCAAATTTGTGGGAAGAAAGTCGTCAATGTGTGTACATACACAATGTACATTTTTTATCAATAAATTGAAGATAAAACCGTGTTCGTCTTGAGTACTGCAAATAAAAGTATTTCATTATCGATCAACACTGCCTATTATCTGAATTGGCAGCATTTATCCAGAGAAAACTAAAAATCGTTGATAATAAGATTTCTTAATAATTCACTATCAAATCGTTTTGTACCGATTGCTACGTAGAATTATGTTCTTTTCCTTGTGGGATAAAAAGTACTCACTCCTGTCGATATTACGCTGCAGGTGAGCAGCAACGCGGTGTCTTGCGTCATTGAACTCAAGGTGAAGCCCCAATCGCAGCAACGTTGGATTTTGTTCGACAAGATGCGTAATTTCCATCTCGATTTTGTTACCCAACACTTGCGACCTCTGCAAATTAACAGGTTTGAAATTTTCAAGGCGCTCGGGCAAACGTCACTGAATTTCTTTCGGATGTTAACGTATGCAATATTACCTGATTGGAGCATCGGAATTCCTCGACTGCTTTGGTTTTGAGAAGCGCTCTTATTAGCCTTACCATCACAGTTGGACTAATAAAATTTGTTTCAACGCTGAAACCAGAAATAATCGGTTAAATTGGCTCTGTTTTATCGACCGAGTTAAAAAGAAAGAAGTTTAACAAATATTGTAAACTCACTTGAGGACTCTCAGAGTCGAATTTTTTTCCATCGCCTCGGCCAATCTTTGTGCCGTTCTGTCGGTGAGACCGACGTTCGTTAGGCTCAAAGTCTCAAGGTGTGTATTCACTTCAAGGGCTTCGAACAGCTGAAGGAACTTTTCTTCCGAAATGTTCTGCGATCCAATTATAACCATTGATTATCATTTTCGATTCTACCAAAATCCGACGAGAATTGAAAATAAAGGAAAGCCAATTTAAGTTACTTTGATGTTGTTCCAATTGAGATCCATCAACGTGTGATCATCCTCGCGAACTTGTCTAATCGTACTATCGACATCCGTATCGTTCGGCGGATCGATCGGAAAGGCTTTTGGTTGGCTCGCCTTTGTAATTCCGTCCCAGCCCATGCCGACGGGCTGACCGGAATTAAGGAGAGAAGCGTGATACTGGTCCTGATTCATCATAGAGTGGAAACCAAGGATAGCTGAAAGAAGAAACAATCTTCGTTCATTTTTCAAATTAACATTTTTAATTAATTTAGAAACGTCAATATTCCGTACCAGCGAGATCGATAATTTCCTCCTGAGTGGCGGAAGATAACGCGTGCTCGTACTCATCCCCGAGATCAATAGCAATTTGTTCGTCGGCCTCCTTTTCCTTGATATTCTCCTGAGGTGGTGGAACCCACTGAAAATTAAAAGAAAGCCACCAATGTTTTAATCGTTACATCGCGTATTCGAATAATCCGCTATAACGAAGTTATTTTTAACGAAGACTCATCAATGCATCAGTTATGTAAAAACGGAAAAAATTTCGTCCAAGAAACTCGCTGTAGCCGAAATTTTCATAATCATTGTCGGAGACGCGATCGATACGTACTTTTTTTCCTCTCACGACACCTGGCACGTACGGCTTCAGTTCGGGTATATCGGGTGTCTCTAACGCTTGTTTGTTGATGTGCTCGATGAGCTTCTTGCGGTTCAACGGCCCCGTCGGACTCTTGTCGCACTCGTAACTGCAACGCTCCGACGGTGGCATAAAACTATCCTGCAAAGAAATATAAACAGATTTTCAATGATTATAATTGAAGACAAATACATCTAATATTAATTAGCCATCATATTTAACTTATGCGTAGCATTGTAAAGAGGATCATAAAGGATCAAATTGGACCAAATTTCTCGTACATTTAGTTATTTTGTTAATTAACAAGATCATTCCAAGTCATCAAATAAAGAGATTGAAACTTACGTCAGGGTCGACCTCTTTGGCTAGAATATTTATTTCCTCCGGAGTTAACTGATCGAGCAACTCATCAACATCGACATCGTCGTATTCACTCAAGTCCTTGCCATACAGCTTTGCTGCCGTCGTCATGGTGGTTGTTTTATGAGTCGCTGATGTCTAGAAACAAAAATGAAACAAATCGTTAATAGTGAAATAAGAACAACTTTTTTTTATCTCCCAAGAAAATATCTTCATAGGAAATAATTGGCGCCTTCTCAGAACAAACATAACACATAATATGGAAATTGCAATTGGTCTTTGTACATCGGGTTAAAGATAACTAGACGGAAGATTTTCTTTAAAACTCCAGATGAAACGAAAATTGATTCAATGTTCTATTTAGTTTACTTTGAATTAAATTCACATTCAACGACAAGTAAACTTTTCAAACCATCGTTGAAATACTTTAACACGACATATAAAAAATTAGGTTCTTGCATAACATTTCCTACAAACAAGGTAACACGACGCAGCGACAATCTCCGCAAGTCCAAGAACATTTTCTAATATCTCAAAGGCGTTTCAAAGGCGCAATGTGATATGGCAAAACAGCAAGATCTTGTCTCAGGCAGAATTACAATCTCCATTCGATATCAATTTTTGTTTACCCATATTTCAAAGAATTTTTCATACAAATGAATTACAAGTTTAATTATCGATCGAGTATTTTTCCCATAGCAGTAACATATGTAGTTAGCAAAGGGAACAAAGAATGTGAAAACAACATGGACTCCATAACAAGACACTCTCGAAAACAAATTACTTTGATGAATTGCTAAAATCGACAGTATAATCCGTGATGAAAAAATACAATGGAAATTTAATAAGGATAAATATTTTAACAATTATTGCGGAATAAAATGTTTTAATTTCACAATTATTTACTCGGAAAGATCTTAATACAATATTAATGCGATCGAATAATATATCGAGTATAAACAACTTATTAAATACAAATATGAGTCATATACCACACATGAACATTACGAAACACTTGTTCGATGATTTTTTTTATCGACCGACGGTAAGTAATTTTCACCGTGTATTAAAAACGATCGATTTTACGGATGAAGAAAAATTCAATATGTACGAATTCGGACCGAAGTTCGGTACAATATTTCCACGCGACGAATCAACGAACGACAAACTATTTATATAATTTGTTTTTACCAAAAATTTGTAACCGTCAACGGGTTGAGACGCGCCCACGATAAACACAGAGATAGAAGAAAAGGAAGCTATGTTCGATCACGAATCGTGTGTACGAACTGTATGGACGTGAGTAGTACGAGCAATTGACTCGTCGACAGTGGATAATCGTATCTCTCGTCTCCTCATCTCGATACTTGAGAGAGGAAGAAAGAGACGATTGGCAGATAATTTCGGCAGGTTTCCAAGCCGGCTGATGCCCTTTAACCTGGATAATTCCGGATCGATTTTCATTGACAATTTGTCTCTGCCAAATTAGCGACCCTCGCGCATAAAAGAAATAGTAGACGTTCCTACGTAGCGATACATAATATACATAGGTAGTACATCGTCGCCGGCATGATTACTTCACCACCACGGACTCTCTCTCTCTTTCTCTCTCACACACTCAAACACAATCATAAAACTCACATTCAAACAGAGAGCCAGGACTTTTGCGATTTCTTGAACGTTGTCTCGATTATTCCCAGTGTCCTTTGGCACACAATTTAACGATGAAAAATTCGTTGGACGTACACAAAAAACAACCTCACCCACTTAACATCACGGAAACGCGGGGACCACAGACCACACGCTTTTTCACTGACCCGTTCTCTCGGAGCGACTGCGGCAGCGCCCTTTGACGCGTAAACCGCGTACGAGCTAACTACGAACTAGTCCATCTGATTTATCCCAAGCTCTGGCCTCGATACAGTGGCTTTTTCTTTTTTTCCGGTAGATCTTTATCAGCAAGTGAGATCCAACAGTGGAATGTGTGCCTTTGGAAAGAATAATCGTAATTTTATCGCTCGTTCAATGCTGGAATACGTGAGATAAGCGTGATAAACGGCTTGAGTGTGTATCGTACGTAATGATGAACAGAATATAGGCGTACTGGCCGTTGGGAGTTACAAAGAATCGACTGTAGCATCGAGGGAGAAAGAGAAATAGTGGTTGGGGCGAGGGGGGGGGGGGTCGGCGCGTGGTGCCATCGCGCAGGTATTGACGTGTGGGTACAGTCACGACTCTGGAAACCGACGGGGATGTTGTCGCCGGTCGGCAACACGCGAAAACCAACAGTAGTCCATGAACAACATTCGACGGATGAGTCATTCACGTGTCACACGAGTATAAAATAATGGCCTATGTGCGATTGCACAATTGAGAGCTTCGACTGTAGTTACGTACACATTCAGTGACATGTATATGTGTTTGTTGAGATTCTTGTCGGCCATCACGAATTGCAATCCCGTGTATATCTTATCATCGATAAACCCAAAGCTGTTTATCGTTGTTATTGACGTTTTTGTAGGTTAGTAGATAGTTAAACTCAGCCGTTAGTAAGAAAAATAAAAAAATGCAATTACTGCACTTCGTATCGTGGAATTATAATTTAGCATGTACAAGGTTTAACTTTGAGTATTCCGTCTTAAACATTAACCCAACTGTACTTTGAACAAAATTTAATTGATAGATATTATTGTACAAGAAATTATCTATCAAGTTTAATGAATGTCTTCGAAGTAGACAATTACTTATGGAAAAGTTGTTTGTATGTTGTAAAAATGTTTTTAGAACTCAATGTATCGTACGTCGGTAAGGTAGAACTCTTCCATTTAACATTTGCAGATTGGCTACGAAGAGGAGGAATAAAACTGTTGGACAACAAATTATCTTGATACATATAATAGGATACAAATAATCACAAAAGTAAGTACTCATCGACGTGATGTAAGAATCGTACGAATGTAAAAGACATATAAGATTGTTTTTTTAGAATAATTTTCTTGAAAACGTTTGATATCATTGAACAAAAGCAAATCTCGCACTAAGTATGCAAAATATTTCTTCGTGGATGTTATTGCTTCGCATTAGCCTTAACTTTTTATAGTGTATAAGAAAATAAAAATATCGTTTTGTTACCAGGTGGGTCTATTTTATATCGTCTCATGTTGCCCGTCGTAGCGGTCGGTAATGCCGTGTGTCAAGCAGCATGGACTAACGGCCGACAAGACAGATGTAAGACAGTAAGACGAATATGAGTGTCTTTTCGCGCCAAGTTCCGTTTGACATCAAACTGCAACGTCTCACCATGACCCGACATCACCTAAATCCATCATCGTCCTGGCTCGGAGAACCTCTCGCGCATCCGAATGTACGAGCCTACAGGCACTCTGGCCGCTGCGGTATGCCAGCTCGAGCTATATAGACACGAACTATTCGTCCCCGAGAGAGATGGACGAAGGTAAAATATCCGGCAGCTTGTATACAGTAATTGAATCGCGAAGAATTCCTAGAGAGGGGCCTTCAACGAGGCACGTTTTTCGTATCAGATTCAAGTACGAAGTTGTCGTATTTTCTAGCCGAATAGGCGATGAGAATGTGGCGTCATCGATATTAGACAATGTCGGTGTTTCGCAAAAGCCTAAATAAACGTCGTATATCAGTCCTTGGACCTCATTACGTAGAACAGGGTAATGAGGATCGACCGGCTTCTTGGAGGGGAGAGTCTGCTAACTTCTTGATAGGTTAATGGGGATTGTACTTCTTAATACAGTTTGAAGATTCATATTTGTTTTAATCATTGAATATAAAAGCTAAATACGAGATAAGTAACAAATCAAAATAAAAGGTCAAATTTAGTGGATTCCTTTTTACTGGGTCGTTCCAGTTGCGGGAATGAATATTACTTATGATGGATCCTGAGAAAATTTATTTTATAGCAAATTTATTTTAACATTTCAAAAAAGTTTTCTCGTGCTTCTCCAAAAAGAAATACAATTTTTTAAATAATTGACAGAACAATTCGGTTCTTGAAAAGAAAAAAAATAGGAGATGCGTTTTTCGATAATGAGCTAAAAGTTAGCCAACCTTTTGCCCGATAATCTGAGTATTGTCCATGATGGTAGGTGTTTTATTTCCCACGCACCAAACCCATTATTTAAGATTCACAATGGCAAAATAATTAGTCTCAAATATCGTTCCGCTTCTGACTTCAAAATATTATCTACCGGTCCCTAGCTTCTCGTGTCAGCTGTCAAGGTCGTGGGAAAGCTGGCGTAGGGTCAACGGTTCTTGTCCACGTGATCCAGAAAAGTCCGGGCGACAGAAACCCCAGTGAAAAAAAAGAAACATAAAGGAAAAGAATAATACTCGAGAGGAAGAGTATGTGTGCGTTTGTCGTTGCCGGTAGTTTCGACCAGAGTGTTAGTCTCTCGTTGTTGTACACGAGGGACGTTGAACGATGGAAGGAGACAGAACAAGAACAAGAAGAACAAGAAGAAGAAGAAGAAGAAGAAGGGGAAGAAGAAGAAGAAGAAGTAGAAGAAGCGGCAAAAGGAGGGGAAGAAGAAGCAGAAGATGAAGGATAAGAAGGAGAAGAATATGAAGAAGGGAAAGGGGAGATCTCCTCTAACCGGCGACAGAAAACCGAAATAGCTGTGAGGCCTCCTCGCATGCTGGCATCGTCCCAACGGTCTATACTTGGACATCGCCGCGCCATGATTATTTATAGTGAAGGCACGAGAGCGCGGCCACTGGCCTTCTTGTGAACTAACCAGCCGAGCACGGGTTGTCCGCGAGTGGCCCACCCAAACGCGAACTATCCTCACAACGGCTACTTGCCCGTGACCTAGGCCCGTATTAATGATGACTGCGCCCCCTTCTCGGCCAACGCGGGAAACGCAAATCCCGCGTTTCCCTCTCTCCCTTTCTCTCTCACCCGACCACGACGACGACGACGCGCACTTTCTTTCGGTATTCATCCGCGAATGGAGGAGGAGTGTGTTCCCAGCATGTTTGGCCACGTTCTTCCCAGCTACCGACTCACGGACTTATAAATGTCTCTTTGTTTGCTTACAGCGAATCGCCTCGAAACCGACGGGACTCCCGAACTACTTTCACCAGCCAGCTCAACGAATCCAGTTGACTTCCAAATAAGTTTACTTCCGTTCGGTTAATTGCTTCCCTTAAGCGGCGATGTTGCAAGTTGCGATAGCCCTGAAACGCGAAACATGAATTCCCCGGCATAGGACTCCCAGATCACGATAAAATTCGGCTCAGTCACTTCTTGCCAAAATTCTGCGTCGACCGAGTCAAGTTTCATCTCGATCCATTGTATACTGCTGGAGAATTTTCGTATAGCGTTTTCGAAGTGAGGCTTACTTTATCGCTAAGTAGTGTACCGCGGGGAGGGGATGAGCCGACGTAGCGCATGCGCGAGCCATTTGACAAAGGGCGTAAAACGAAGATATTTAACTAAACTGAAGCGATCAGACTCTCGTTGTTAACCTATTGAACATTTTCAAATATTTCACGGTCACAATTTCCTTTTGTTTAAATTCCCTGCTATCTCGTATAATTAGCGAAGATTTTCGATTAAAAACGATATTTAGATGCTTGAAGAGAGGTTTCTTACTATTATCATCTGTTTAACCAAAAATCAACAAATTTAAATAAACATTCGTGTCCACATAAAGATGTATTAACAATTCGAATTCAGGAAATCAATTATCAATAACAATAATAATAACGTTGTTCAGTTTAACGATAAATCGCTGGATCGTCGAACCATGCGATAAAAAAGAATTAGCAGGTGATAAAATAAAGAGCGAAAAAAGTTTCGCGGAATTTTTCAATCCGAGGCGCCAAGTGTGCTCAGAGAGCTCGTTGTCTAACAATAGCGAGGACGTATACGAAGACGATAAAGTGTGTTCCTGTCCCGCGTGTGTTTGTTTTTACGCACTTTGTATGACAGGGTAGAGTCGGTAGTCGGTGTGCAAAGGAACCGAACATTTTAGTCTCGCACTTTTTTAGCTTTCTCGAGATAAGAATATATGGGGCAACCAAAATACAAAATTGTATTTCCGAGAGGTCGAGGAACCGAGCTAGTGAAACTCGAAAACTTTATTACCGAACGCGGGTCAATCACCTCGACAAAGTGATCCCATTAGACAGTGGGAATTCAAATGCATTCAGCTGCCCTTTGTTGCTCGTACATAAGAATATATTTTTTAACGATGACAAAAGCCGAAAATTACTTGGATCGATGAATTAACCAAGAATCTCATTAGGAAAACAATAATAATCGTTTTGAAATATTAAGTTTTAGTATATCGGACTTTTATATTTGCGGAATTTCAAAATTTCGATACTCTAGACTTTTAGAATTTAGTACGTTGGATGGAATGCGTAAATATCAGAATTCTAGATCAATCGAAAATACTGCGGGATGAAATGTAATCGAGCGGCTGACTATTCCCGAGTCGAAATTTGTACTACTGGTCTCAATCTCCTAGAGCCTATTTCCTTTGTAGTGCACAAGCCATCAGCCTCTGCTCAATGCCAATGTGTCCTCCAGGTTGAATCTGGGGGCACCATGGACCCTCCGCGATTCCGCTTTCAATGCATAATTTGAAAAATGAGCCCTCTGTGATTCCTCTCTCGATGCCAATTCTGCCTGGCGAGGCAGTTATGGGAAGTTCCATGGACTCTCCAACACCCTCCGATCAATCAGAATGTAAAGTTTCTGCCATTTTGGAGGGTTCGGAGGGTTTGGAGAATTTCTTATTAATTTTTACGGTGAAATCTCGGTAAAAATTACATTTAAAACGTGAACTCGGTGATAAATGTGCAAACACTAAAAAATTCACACTAGTTTCAAATATTTTACTTTCAGGCATGTAAAAATTTTACCACGTAGGAAAATTTTTACGCGCGCTATCCAGAACTCACGGATTACGGCCAGGCGACCTCGTCCTAACTGATTTTACTGTGAAAAACGTAAAAATTCTGGTCAACGCACAGAAAATTTCGGCTTCCTTTTTTTCAATTTTCAAGACAATCGTGCAAATTTCTCAATGTGCACCATACACGTTCATTTGTATCAGTCCTTTTTCAACTTATTGTAGTAATGTTTACGTTTCACGGAAATTTACTGTTAATTTCAGTCAAAATTCTTGAAAATATTTTTAATTTCTGTCACGCAACAGAAAATTTTTACCCATTTCCATTAAGGGAGCTTTCCAGTGTGAAATTTTCAAAAAATCGATTTTTTTTTTGCTTTATCGAATAGTATACACTCTTCCGAATATTCCCTGAGCATCGCTG
>JAPYZT010001526.1:0-25825 GCA_030522965.1 Tryphoninae sp. A BG-2022a
GACGTTTCAGGAAGAACGAAGGGTGGAAAGTTGCGTGTCGATTTGAAAGAATTGGGGTAAAGGGCAAATTTTCCTAACAAGATCAAAAGCCTTTGAGAGAGTCCAGTGAGGTGAGAACATTACTACGTTTCCATAAAACGCAATGATAACATGTAATTAAAAAGTCAAACCTTGCAATAAAAAAAAAACTGAAAAATATTTCATGGTCGAAATAACGCGAAACGAAAGGACGAGAATAAAGAAAATTAATCCAAATATACGAGAATAATTGGGAGTAATTATTGCGCAATTGTGCGTTCAAACGTACGTACGAAATATTTACTAAATGTTCACTTTAACGTTTCAGGAAGAACGAAGAGTGGAAAGTTGCGTGTCGATTTGAACGAATTGGGAGAAAGGGCAAATTTTCCTAACAAGATCAAAAGCCTTTGAGGGTCCAGTGAGGTGAGAAACGCAGGGTCTCGATGTGTCAGACGTGAAATAATCCACGCTGGGGTCAGTTTGGAGAAAATGGAAAAGGAGAATGGATAGAGAGACGTATGAAGGCCTGGAGTAACACCCTTGCAAAACAAGGCTAATTTCTCAAGAGTCGAAGATAAAAGAAAGGGCTCTATCGTTCGAGATCACGTATGACTATTCGCCCTCGGGCACGATTCTTCGTGCGGGGGCTCGAAAGGAAACGTATAAACGAGAATGTGCCCAATAACGATATTCCCTTCTTGCATTCCTATAACATTATGCGCATGGGAAATATATACATATTTATTTCCAGAAAACGTTGTATCGTGGAGATACGTCTGTACAAAAGGTTTCTTTCTCCTCTCGGGATACGTTTGGCACAAGCACAGTGATTCTCGTGTGCCGATCACGTGCGTCCGATCGATTTTTAGTATTCGACGATATATTTGCAACGATAGAGACGTTTGTCTTGTAATTATAATTCTTTTTAATTTTCTACAACAATTTCACATATCCGATTATTATTACTGGAGTTGTTGTCCACGCCAATACAATGAAACGTGGTTTTCAGATAAATTGATTGAACTTTTGACTCTTACTTTTTTTTAAATTTACTTAAATCTGCTTTAATGTATGTGGAATAAAATTTTGTTAATTGAGCCTCAAAAAACATTAAGTGAATTAAACAAATTCACGAAAAAATGCTCATTGTTCTGCCTGAATATTATTTGGTTTCGCTATTTCTGTATCGCTTCGTGCGATCGATTCAAATCAGTTTCCCACATTCGATGAATCATTTCTTTGTTGTCTCAAGCTTCTTCTCGTTTTCTTCTCGGAATACAAATTCACGAGACGTTCCCCAATTCAAACAAAGCGAACGAGCAACACGATCTTGCGCCTACTTTTTCTCCAGTTTCCTTCGCGAAGTAGTAACGGCGAGGTATAGGTCAGACAATCAGTGCTAACGTGTCGGAGTCAACAGAGTGTACGTATGTGGATTGATGGCGAAACCGTGGAAAGTGCGAGAGACGATACGAAACACGCTAGAGATTCCTGTTCGGTTGGGATTGCAGGAGAGGAAAGCTGCGAGTCTCGATGACGATTCTCCGACAAAACGAGACAAAGAGACAAAGAGAGAGAGAGAGAGAGAGAGAGAGAGAGAGAGAGAAAGAGTCAACATCGAAAACAGCATGGATATCGCGGTGTGTAACCGAGGGGTCCACCGAAACGAAGGTGGCCCCCGAATACAAAACGTTCAGCCGGGATAGAGAATGAAGCAAGACGAAAGATACATAGTCCTTCAGGACCAGAAGGAAGCTGTGGAAAAATGTTGGCGCGCGTGTTAGTGCGCAGAATGGATAGATGACCAGATAGAGGGTCTTTAGGAAGTGCGAGGGAGAGGCATAAGAGAGTACCGACCGGTGGGTCTCGTTGAAGAACAAGAGGAAGTCACTGTATATGTGTGATCGGTATACGAGAGAGAGAGAGAGAGAGAGAGAGACAAATATATAGGAACACCCTAGAAGAGAACGAAGGGTGAAAGAAAGAGAGAGAAAAGCGACGATCGCGTCGAGGGAGAAGGAGTGTGGCTAGTGATTGGATTACAGTCAGGGGAGTCCCGACGGACTCGCCAAATGACCGGGACAAATTGCCCCTCGCCTTCGGGAATACTTATATATCCACTCTCTCTTTCTCTCTCCCTCTGTCTCTTGCTCTACCTCACATCCTCACATTTTTATACACGTATGTATAAAGTGACACCCACACATTGCTGAGATCGAACGTAGAGAAAAGAAAGGAAAAAGTGACCAGTTTCGTCGAGGTATATCGTCCCGTATATACGAGTAGCCTTGCGTTTCCTCTCATCTATAAACCTGTGACGATCCTATATACCCTCGAGAGAAAGGTGGACCCACCTCCTTCACGATATCGAGATCTTCCACTTCCTTACAACCCGGATCGCTTCTTCTCGTTCCGCGTTACATAATAACCCTGCGTTTACACATTGTTTATAGGGCCACGAGTCATCTCGCAATATGTTCGTGGAGGTACGAGAGAGATCTTGGTACGATCGTATACAAGATGATGCGAGGATCCCCCGAGGCTGTTTACGAGATCGACAACACGTGAGTGGAACAAAATCGTAAATTCTCGTTGCAGGCAAAAAAAATAGTCATAAAACGTTGAAAAAAATGAGAAATAATTATTTAATTAATAAAATTGAATGTTTCCAACGAATCTAGTTAAATCCGTTTGATATAAAATTATTCCTCCCTTGCTTCGTTCTGTTTTTCTTTCCAGCAGACTACTCGCTACAAGAATACATTATGATCTTCTCTATCCGGCTGCCAGATGGTCCTCGCCATGCGTCTACCATACGACCGAGATCAAACCCTGGCGTGCATTTAGGAAGAACGAAAAAAAGGAGAAAAGAGAGAAAGGAAAGGGCGTTTCGCGCGATCGAACGACTCTCTCAGGGGTTCTGTACTCACCGGGCAATATCCGTATATAGTACAGCTATAACAAAAAGATAGAGTCGTCTATATATATAACGACTGCGTCACGCGCATTCGTTCGGTCGTTTGTGATCGAATCGTTCGGGTCCCACTCGAGTTATACCTCCCACGATGCATGCAAAAAAACGCCGCAATGATCGCCGCGAGATTATTGGAAGTATCGGTCCGGCTGGACTCTGACTCATATTCGTGTCCTTGTCACATTGGGAAGAGATTCATTTATTTAATTTTATTACAAATCTAAATTTAAACTCAATTGTAACATCTAGTTCTCAGAAAAAAAATCAAAAGTACGTTAAATCCAAGAATTTTATTATAACTCTAAATTTAAACTCATCTAAGAAGAAGAAAAAACAAGAGTACGTTAGATCGAAGGAAATAGGGGAGGGTATAAAAAGAAAAATTCATGGTTTGGTTTCGTCTTTCAGGTCCTATGGACAATTCACTGGCACCTTTAACGTCGATGTACCAGCAGCACCGATTAGTTTGGCCATTAAAAGCAACCGTGAAAAGGGGCCAAGAGGAGGGAAGGAGTCAGGAAAAACGAAGAGACAGAATGAGGGAGAGGGAGAGGCGAGGAAGCGTTATTACCCGCGGCGCGGAGAAATCGGCGGTGTTATCTCCCCGCTCAATTAGATCCGTAAAGAATAGCGCATGGTCCATTGGTCCTAGTCGTATATATCGCTCGGACCCCTAACACTATATATGTCCCTCTTTCCTAGCTGCCCACCAGCCTTTCTCTCTTTCTCTCTATCGTTACTTCTACTCTGTTATGTCTTTTCTATTCTTCCATTATTCCCGTTTCTCTCTCGTTATCCGGTCAGTAGCAAAACTTTGACCCCTTTCTACCTCTCGTATATTCCTCACGACCTTCTACTCGGTTCCTCGACGAACCACGGGGAATATAACTCGCGAGCTATATCTCGTTATCTCGATTAAACCGTCGATACGAAGAGTCCGCTTAAATAGCCACCAGGAAGAACGAAACTACTTCAACTTCTCGACTCTCGTGGAGTGTGATGGACCGAGTAAAACGAACGATATAACCTCTCGTATACGAGATACGTTATAAATACTGTAGTATCGTCATAACGATAGCTAGAAAGAATGGTCGAGATCCTTCGAGATTTGTGATAACGTTGTGATTTTTATCGACGATTTAATTTCTTTACTTTATGATATTTCTTCCAACAGAAATAAGATCTCGTCCTAAACTGAGAAAAATTGCTTTCATATAAAGAGTTGTAGTTATGTTGATTTTGGATTAACGAGTAAAAAGCTGTCCTTTCGACATTTCTTCCAACAGAAATAAGATCACGTCCTAAACTGAGGAAAAGTTGCTTTGGTAAAAAGAGTTGTAGTTATGTTGATTTTGGATTAACGAGTAGAAAGCTGTCCTTTCGACATTTCTTCCAACAGAAATAAGATCTCGTCCTAAACTGAGGAACAGTTGCTTTGATAAAAAGAGTTGTAGTTATGTTGATTTTGGATTAACGAGTAGAAAGCTGTCCTTTCGATTTGACGCTTTTTCATATTATTCCATAATGTAAAAGAACGTTGGAGAATATGGGAGGGAGAGAAGCTTGACGTGCGTCTCGCATATAAGATGTAGTCTCGTGTCAATGGGAGTCCATTGAGGGCGACGATCGTTGGAGATCGTAGTAGTAGCAGCAACAACCGGGATATCTTGTAAAGCATTCATATCCCTCTCGCATCCACCCAAAGATCCTTCGCGTCTGTTACCCCGGACCCTACTTTCACCAGACATAACACGAAGGGTTACGAGATTCGGGGGATACTCCACGCATCGCAATCGAATCTCTCCCATGTAGATACAGATTGTCAGAGACATCAGGAAAGCTTTTCCCCATCTCGATAATAACCATCGTCGATTCTGGCATCGATTTTTCCTAAAAAAGAAAAGCTTCTTCCTGTAAATTGTGTCGGTCAAAATTCAAACTATAAGTTCTTACAGCTTTCCAGGAAAAATAATCCAAAATCGTTTGAAATTTATTCGTTTATTAAATTTTATAAAAAATTATTCGTTTAAAATGATTTTATTATTATATAATAATATTTCCAGTATTATTTTGCTGGATATTTTATTTTGAACAACATATATTATTTATGATATTAATAATTGTATTTATCATCCACCGAAATTAATTTCTTATCAGCGCTCCGGGAATAGGGGATGAAAATCAATCGACTTGGAAGTTATGTATGGATATTGTATCAACGACGCGATGGACCTGGAGAAATTGAGCGAGACGTACAAATCATCGTTATCCAATCGATAGTAGAAACGAGAAGGCGAATAGCTCGGACAATTAAGTCACCATTGTAACCGTTGACTACTACGGAGGGTGAAATTTACTGCTGTTTAACTCCTCCCACCGAAAATATACGGAAGTCGAGCGATAAATAAGCCTCGCAAGTCGCTCGGCCCGGATACACCGAGTGCAAAGAAAGAGTGAGAGAATAGAGCGTACGTATATATACAGACATAGCGAGCGAGGGGTGAATGAGTAAACGAGGGAAAAAAGGAATCAGGGTGAGAAGTATGGGCAGTTGACTTTATATATATACGTCGATGATGTTACTGGTTTCTCGACTTTTGGAATAAGAAAAGTAGAAGGGGCGTAACAGGACTTGTTGTCCCAACAGTGGCGATCTGATTGCCCCGTTAGTGTAGTCAAGTTAGTCGCCAGGCAAGTTGGTGCAAAGTTCTCGCCGAGTCGTTTGGTACCGTTAGATAAAGGGCGGAAAAACGACGAGAGAGAGAGAAAGGAGAAAAGACGAATCGAGACTTTATCCCAAAGTGAGGAAATAGGATAAAAGACCCAGGAAGTGTTGCTTGGAAAATCATCCCCTCGTTCGTTCTACTTTCTCTTATTTCGTCCCGCACTCCAACTGCAAACTCCTGATTAGTTACATGCTCTCGCAAAGAGCCTCGCCCAGATCGCACAATCGGCGTCTAATTCGAAACGTGGAATTGATTTAGGTTCCTGTATTAAACACGATGACTCGAATTGTCTCGTTGAGAAATGCATTCCGATAATTGTCCGGATGCGATAGAGCGACCATTAGTAGAGTGGTCCGCGTGGACAAACAAAAATGTAGATCCAATTTCAATGATGAAGTTTCGCTTGTTTTCGCGCATTTACATTGGCTATAAGTTGGTCGTTTACTTTACTCGGAGGTCTTTGCTTCCGATGGAAAGGAAAAATTTCAATCTCGGACTTCTGGACTTTATCGCAGAACGTATTGCCACAGGATAATCGAATTTTCTGACATTTAAAACTACTCGGAGATTCTTAGTCTTGTTCTTTTCTTCGCGGAGTCGTTTGTCTCGAAATGTTTTGCAGGTTCCTGTAACAGGCGCCACCCTGGAGGGAGCATTATCTAATTGCGCCCTTTAACGATCTTCCGGAAGAACGAACATACAAAAAATGGTTCGAGCAACATGTCCACGCCTAAATCAGCCTGTCCAAGAACACGAGTCGACAACAGAAAAACGTGTGTACCGTCCAAACTTGGAAATTTTTACCTAATCGTTGTTCCTTAATGACTCATCGATTCTCTGTTTGCTCGTAGATGTCAAGCTATCCTCAGGATATCAAAATTGGGAAAAGTCAAGGATGAAGGGATCTAACGGAAATATTCGAGTGAAAATTTATTGGATAACCGGTTCGTAGTGACAAGCTGGATCGGTGAGACATTGGACGAGGGGACGTCATGGAAAAAGGATCCAGAAGTTTGGGAGAAGCTGCTTTTCTATACATACGTGCCAGGATAGTATATGTATATGTACGTATGAAATATATGGTACTCAAACTTCGGGCAAAGTCGAGAGTAGCAGACTCTATAGCCAAAGTCTCGGAAGCGTTTAATATGGTGGCAGTCGCTTCGCTTCGAAAATCCACTAACTCATAGCCGGAGACACTGGCTGGACCTAAGACGAGGTCTTTATATATATATATATATATGAAATGACTGGTAAGCTGATGTGAACGGGGATGAGATTGAAGGGTGAGTATAGCTGCTTCGATTCTGGGGGTGCGTTTTAGGAACGGAGGGTGCTACGCTTGTGGTGCTTTTGGGCTCAACGTTTTCGTTCAACATTGATCAAAGACTGTCTTGATTTATTAATCTAGTATATTTATTCTTAATAACTATCTATAATATTCCTGGAATAATTTTACACAATTTGTTTACGAACGATGCCTTTTGTGTCTGAAAAAGTAACCAGGTATATCTAAGAATGACCACGACGACACAAATTTCGCTGGGTGTTTGCGGGTCAAGCTTTTCGAGTATCCTGTTCTCTTCAAGGACTAAAAAAGGGGGGGGGGAGACCGGAGAAAGCTAAAAAGCTGCACAGAGGACCGAGTTCTAGCGGGTGATAAAAAAAGGGAAAAAGAAGAGAAAAAAAGTGGAATGGAGAGCGGAGGAGGGATGACGATGGGGTACGTGAGTAAGGGTTGGTGGTTCGGACAAAAGAGCAATGCACGCCGCTTGTTCACTCTTGTAAGGCCGGTGTGGCGTTTCAGAAAAGTAGGATGAGGCGGTACGACGAGGTTTTCCTAGGTGGATTTTTTTTTGCTTCTTTCTCTTTCTCTTCGGCGATAGAAGCGTGTGTATTGTCACTTGTTAGGAGAGGGGAAGGCACCCAGAGGCACGAATACGGTTGGTGTATTGTCCCCGCGGACGATGGAGGGTACCACTTGATCACGATCCACCGCGGCACTCAAGTTCGTGTTCGCTCGTCGAAAAAAAAAAAAAAGAAAAAAAAAGAGAGAAAGAGGAATCCCGATAAGATGTCGATTGAAATTCATGCGGCAAGACCCTCTAGTCGCGAGTGGGCAAGAGTTCTGGCAGCGTGTAAGAAGATGAGATAGAGAGACGGTCGCACCCCCGAGCCAAATCTATATCGCTCGACGAGATCTCGCGTATTGTCTTCTGTGAAATCTCATCGTGATCTCACTTTCTTAGAGAGGAAAAGCTGTGCCTGTCGATATATACGAGTGCGGACTCAGGGAGTAGTATGCACGGTATAGTGAAAAGACAAGGAGAGTACCTCACGCCCGTAGGGACATTTTTTGGTGTAATCAAAATTACAATCGTTTTTTCATCTTGGAAAATATTTGCGAATTATATAGGTATTCTAATTAAACTATTCTAATTAAAATCTAAATTTTGTATTTTTTTAGCTTATTAACACGTTATCAAAATTATAACTAAAACAATCAAATCGAATTTGGTTTCTAAAACATTGCAGCAATATTTTCATTTTCTACGTTTTATTATAATAAAAGATCGATACTAAATCGAACGTTTAAATTATCCGCCAGTTAGTTCACTGGATGACCGCTAGGACGTCGGAAGTACAATGAAACAACACGGCACGTAATGGCGTCCAGTGTGTACCCGTGTGTCAAGAGCACGGTCTTACATACAGGTTTGTCAACTCCTGGGAGTGGGGGTGACTCGCTTGTCGAAGCAGTTTTTGGAAGTTCACGGTTTGGCCACACGCGACACTGCAATCAAGTGCCGATTGAATTGCGCAAGCACACTATTAACTTGACTAGCAAAAAATAAAAACAATATTATTGTCGATAAATCTTGAAGATCATTAAATTAAATATCACACAACATTAATATGAGCCGAGAAAATGTTAAACGTAAATGGAGAAAAAAATCGCACAGAGCCAACAAAAACGACGATTATGAGGTTATGTCATTTCGACACTCGATAGCAGCGCTGCAGGTGGCGATAGATAGAACTCGATTTTTCTGCTTCAATATGCGAGTCACTTTAGCTTTCCCCCACTCCCGTGAATTGACAGACCTGTATGTAAGACCGTGGCCAAGAGGAATACGAAGAATAAAAATAGTGCGAAGCGATCGTCGATAGTTTTACGTCTACAACGGGATACTGCAAGTTCTTTTATATCGGTTGTTCTTTCGGTTCGCGAAACGCATTCCCCGAGGAGTAACTAACTGACCGCGATCGGGATATAGAAGGGTGTTAAGGTAATGTGCCATTAGTATGTGGAAGCCGTAGTAAGACGCGGGTCGACACACGACCACGAAAAACGAGCGTGACGATTTTCACCAACAGAAGGGGAAAGGGGTCAGTGTGGGAGAGCGACGAATCGTACTATCCTAACCTATAAACTAACGTGTATGTGTGTATGTGTGCACACATAACCTCCTCACGACACGAACGTTAGAAGGATATGTGTTCGAGCAGGCTTATACAAGAGGACGCCTGTAACACTCGCATCCAATCTGCTCGTATACTTTGACACGTCTAACAGGCCACACGTAGAACCTCGAGTGAATCGAAAGAGAAAGAGAGAAAAGCAGAGTGCGGGAACCGTCAATAGCTGGCTTGTTACGGCGACAATGATCGGCTCAGCCAAGGGGAAATATCCGGGGGACAAACCACACGGAGGACACGACGAGTCGACCACAATGAGGAACACGAGAGAGATGGTCAATTCCTCCGAACCCGACAGATTTTATTTTCACGAAAATTTATCGAATTTACCTTCTGCCATCTCGAGCCCCCTACTCTATGTTTGTAGGTAAAGGAAGTGCGAGTTGGTGAGTCGAACATAAATTGCGTTGGAATTTTACTTGTCATGTCTCGAGCATTCTTTCGCAGTTATGTTTGTGTGATTTGTTATTTGTACTTACTGTATTTTTGTATTCTTATTAATTTTAGGTGTAAAAGCGAGGATGTAGGAGGCTTCTTTATCAGAGACATTATTGCGCATGAGAAAAATCTAAAATTCTAATTCCATGTGGTGAAACGATAACTACGAAGAAGCACCAGCCCTTGATAGGTATGATTGGGTACCGAGGAATGACTCGAATAAAAGTAGAGGCTACGCTTCAAGTACACAGGAGGTTCTTCTATGTGCGTACCACAGTATATCTTGATATTCTCGTAAGTAGGTAGACGTTAGCGCGAGCACTTATCTCGTTTCAGCAAGGAGTATGCAAGTCACCCAGGCAAGCTGAGATAGGAAGACGTTGATGTGAATTAATGGGAGGCTTAGTTATGGTCTCTCGTACACGGTGAGAGCCGAGAGTGTCGCGGAGCTATACTCGTTCCACCGAGCGAATGAAAATGTAGACGGTGTGTAACTGAAGCTTGAGGGGGTGCTCTGTCGAACGTTTCCCCCTCGCCATAGTCAAACGGCGCGACTATATTAATTAACGCGACCCCAAAATCCCTTCTTACCCCCTGAACTCTCTCAGAGCTCCCCCTGCCTCGACCGCATATCAAACTGTATCATTTCTATTACCGTGAAATCTCAACGGTAAAACGGAGTTGAATCGGGCAGTTATAATTTCCAATTTTTTTTACAGGCACTTGGAATAAAAATTGTCAATATGTGTAGGTGTAGATTTCGTTATTGATATTTTCATCGTTTGATTTTTCATCATTTTAATATTTTGAATTTTAATTGAAATGTTAATTAAATGAATTTTAATATTTTCTTTTATTATTAGACAAATTCTTATTCAATCTTCGTCGAACTACCGCGAATTCGAGAATGAATATAATCAATTGCTGATTATTCATGATCGTAGTATCGGTCAATTAATTCTCGAGGAAAAAAAGGGTACGAGGCAGGAAAAGTCTCCCGAGAAAAGTTTTCATAACGAGAAGATTCTTTCTCTATCGAACTCTTCTTTCGCGAAGAGTTCAAGCTGAAGATAGAGAAAACTTTTAGCCCGGCGGACGTTGGTGGCCGTGCGAGAAAAGGGAGCTTGCCATGGTCCAGGAAGAAGTGAAATTTATAATCCGTAAAAACAATTATGGAAGCTTCGCTCCTGTGGATGGCGTGACGGTGAAACCAGGGGGAGAAGGAGAGTCGTAGGTTCAGCCTCGGTGGGCAAAAACGGCCAATATCTCTCGTTTGATTTATATAACCGCTCCGGGAATGGCGTCTGCCGGGTGAGAGTACTAGGGGCTCTGTCTCACGCCAACGTCCAAGGACCCATGGCCAGATATTAAATGGAATATTAAAGATTCAGCGGGAGAGACAACAGGCGGGTGTTCGAATATATGGAATTCCAGGAGGGAAAAGAGAAGGACCGAGTCAGGCAGTCCAAAAGGTACGTATAATGCCTGGGAGAATACTTTACCAATCCAGTTACTTTTATCGTCACACCCTCAATATTTCTAAAACTTTTAAAAGCTCGTAGTATCGACATAAAAGATTTTCTGTGAATTAGTTACTTATTTTCTAGAAAAATTAATTTCTAGAAAAATAAATGTATTGGTTTGTTGTGTTATGCATATTAAACTATATACAACCTTTCCTTGATAGTTATGATTTTTCCACAATTTTCATTATTGTAAAATATACGCCAGAAACAAAATACTACAATTGTAAAGCGTCGGGCGCATACACCCCACGCTGCTTGAACGGAAAGTTTTCTAAAACGGGAACGCGTTAAATAACTTTTTTGTACAAAAAAATGTTTTTCTTTCTCGTTCAATTTTAACGTTTTTCTTTTATAGATTTCCTTTCACTACAAATAGCAGTTTTTTAGCTAAACGTCGTGAAGCCACAGAAAATAAATATAAAACAGAGACGAAGGAGATCACGACGTAAGTATCCTAGAACGAAACCCAAGCATTTTTTCCGCTTCATGCAGATTCGTTCCTTTCTTTTACACCTCGTGACGAGGAAAATCACCCTGTGGATGCGACGTCCCTTTCTCTCATTTTTTCTTCTTCGTAGCGTATGTGGCCTCTATGTGACCACGGTCGAGGTGATAAAATTCGGCTGTGGGCAGTTTCGTCCAGCCGGCCACGAACGCCGTATTGCATGTAAAACATTTATGTCCCTTGCGCCTCGATATTGGCCAGATCTCATGTATATTCCGCCATTTCTTTTCGTCCCTACGTTCTTACTTTTTTATCTTCTTTTTTTACTGATTCGTACATGTCCACTCTCTACTCATTTTATTGTTCTATTAAAGAGAAAAACAATAATATCTATGTCAAATTATCGTTACGATAATGATTTTAATTCAAATGTGAATAATTTATTATGCAAGCGATTAAGATTTTTCCAAAACTGTTTATTATTATAATATTGGCAATGTTAAACATCCTTTTCTAAATTGACTTGTTATATGTATTCTAATTGTGCAATTACAATTTTACAGGTTTTAGAACAGATCAAAATCACATTGGAGTGGAAGATAGGTACGTGTTTAACGGTGACGTTCAACAGTTTGTGCGTATCCGGACGTCGCAGTGTCATTGACGTTAATAGAGCAGCTCGCTACTCTCTTTGACGTGTGACGCTTGTATTAGCCTCGTTAAGGCTCGTCCACGCGGATGTTTCTCACCCGGTTCTTGTCCCTGCTTTATCCCTTCGGTCCAGTCAAACTATATGTATATATATATATACGTACTATAATAGTATCAACCCCTCCGAGTTTCACAGTCACTCGCTGGTGTTTCGTGTCGACCCGACTCGTGCCAGGCACGAGCCCTTCGTGAATTCTCGCTCGAGCATGCGCGAGTGAGATGGAAATAAAAATCGGGTCGACGCGAAACGAAAATTCGATTCGCTCTAAAGTCATTCCCCACGAGGAAATGCTACGGCTGCACGGGGACCGTTTAAATGCCCCTTTAGCCCAGCCTATTTTTTTTTAACAATTTTGGGTAGGAGAAGACATATAAATCAAAATGCCACGATGGAAAGGGAGTCCAATGACTCGCGTCCCATGGACTTTAAGGGAATAGAATGTGTTTTTTAAAAGGGAGAGGGTTGAATACTGAAGATATAAGAAAATGCAAGTTTACTTCATATTATAAAATGATGTTCAATCGTTTATCAGACAAATGTAACGTTCGAATAAATAAAAACGATTTTACGAATCATGGTACTGTGAATTTTATTGTAAATGAATTTCAAAGTGAACAACGTGTCGAACTGTGAATCGTGCAATATTCATGTAAATCTTTACAATGATGAAATTGTGAATCGACAAGAGAAATTCGGTGAGTACGTTGAAACATTAAGGTAGTTCTACGGCGATAGTCTACGCCAAAAATTTTCCATCAGGGCATAGAAAATTGTAATGGCGCTCTGTACGTCATGTGCCAAAAATTTTTGACTCGAAGCGCTGTTCACACAGTCAAAATATTCGCCAAACATTTTTTTTAATTTTTGTTTTTTGTCAATGTTATTTATTTTTAGTAAATTAATGAGTAGCAGAAATGTATTGATTATTGAATGTCTTCCCTTTCTATATTTTTAAAATAAAAAAAATTAATTTGTTTCTTATGCCATGTGTAACTGATACCCCCACCACTCACTGATTCTGCACCAAGAATTCAATACTTTTTGTAATGATATCTACGAAACGGCATGGCCAATAATTTTAGTAATTTACATGCATATTCTTTATGTATAATCCGGTCAGGGAATAGTATTTTAAGAAAATCTATAGAATAGTTCAGAAATGAAAAATTAAAATGTACTGTTTCCGTATGCTCCACATGTAAAATGCTAGTAAAGATAGCAAACTTTGAATTCAATTATCTCTAATCGTGGACGGTCAAACCTTTTGATTTTTTTTTTTAAATGATATCACTTTCACAAATACATGGTTAAATTTTTAAAAGATTGTATATAATAGCATTTCGCGGTAGACATACCTTAACAAAATAATTTGGTCTTACAAAATTAAAGTTGTAAATGATTTTTGTTTTTTTTTCAGCTGCTGTTGAATCTCCGCTGCACTTAACACTGTGAGAGTGGATTGAACGAAAAATGTCGTAGGATGATCATCATCATCCCCATGTACATAATCTCATAAGAGAGAAATCGTGAACGAAGTGTCAAGTATGATCCAGTTAGACGACCCTTGGCCACCTGACCCCGTGAACCACGCGCTATATTGGCATAATAGCCGGTGGTAAGAACCGTCGTATAGCTTGGAGCCTACGAGCTCCTCCATCGGCTGCTATTACAGACAGATAACAGAGATAGAGAGAAAAAGAGACGGGAGCTTTGGAAAAGAAGCGAGATAAAAGTTATAGGACAACGCTATAATACGATGGACAGTTGCGACCACGCAGTGGGGCTTCGATTCTCCGGCTAGAGCGAAAAAAAACAGCTTTCTCTCTCTCTCTCTCTCTTCTCGTCCCCTCTTTTAGTCACTCCCAGAGACTTTGTGTGGCTTCGATTCTCGACTCAATCTGTCGCGACTTTTGTTAGCTCTGAGAGTTCGGCTATTGAGATTCTTTCTACATTTTTTACTCTCGCGTGTCTACATTATACTCCAGAGATCACACAAATAGTTTTATGCTTTTGCGTAGCTCTTCCACCGTTTGTTGTTTCCAAGAGGTTGAGTGGGGAAGAAACAATTTTATTTTTCAACTAGCTATTTACACGTTTTGTTTAATGAGCTATTTAGAGAAATAGTACGATATTAGGACTTTACTAGGTTTATTAGGGTTTGTTTTCCTTCCATGGTGTCCAAGAAAAACAAGAAGGCTTCGTTTACTCTCCCTTGTGGCAATCTTGATGTTTCCACCGTCACGCTATCTTTATGGCTGTGGACCATTGTCTATACATATGAATTTACACAGATACACATGTTTGCTCACTTATGTATGTATATGTTACATAAAGGACATATATATATAGTAGTAACACAGCAAACTGTACAGCAAGATAGCTTGACCCTGCATGAAAACATTTCGATATTGAATGCCATCGATATATCTCCTCGTGAAAGCGTCCGACTACCCCGTACCACAATTTCATTTCTCAGTTCTCTTTCATCCCCTAAATCTGGAACATACATAATCTGCAAATCAACTCTCCAACAACGATCTCCCTCGTGCGATAAAAAATATCTACACGCCGATTTCTTCTTCAAACAATATAAAAGTAAAAAAACAATTATGAATTATTTTTCCATGTATAGTGATGGAGAATAAGTTCGATTTCAACTTTTCCCAATTCACCGATCGTGAGATGGAAAACGATAAAATTTCCTTTTATTAGAGTGATGAGAAAATCGAAATAAGTGAATAAATGTAAAGCGTGTAACGTTTGAACGAAATAGCGAGCATGGACTTGGACAAGGGAAAGTCGTTCTGTACAATACTTACATTTCTATCCACACACACATATTTGTACAAGGGTATTGAGCACATGGGGTGGCGAACGGCTACTGCGAGCTGCGCTAATAATGGGCGGAAAGGTCCTGTAAGCCAGTTGACCGTGACTAGATAAAAAATACTGCCCTAGAGAGAGAGAGAGGGAAAGGGAGATCCGAGGGAAAGGAGGAATCAGGGCTCCCGAAAAGAAGCCCATACAGAAGCAGTAGATATCGCTCTCGGTTTCTCCGGTCCGGTATGGTAACAAACTATCGGTTACCACCCCCTCTTCAACCCCCTGCCCCCATTTGGAGGGAGTTTCACGCGAATTTTAGCATAGAAACCCGGACAGCTATGACCCCATGCCGCGTTGTCATGCTAATCGTATACGAGCCTACACCCACCGCATTGTCGATCTCCGGAGAACGAGAGAGGGAGGGAGAGAATTCATGGTGGATGATGTGGACCGCTGGACCTTATAGCCAGTGCTTATGGTCCCGGTTCAGTGCTTCCCTTATACGGTACTTTACGGGACGTGCGGTCTTGCTGAGAAAGGGGCGTGCATACTAGTAAAAAAGAACGAAAGAAGAAGGAAGAGTTACAGTGTTACTACCAAATGGGGATGGGGGTAAAAGATAAAAAAAGAAACGTAACTGGCTGGAAATGGTGTCCTATAAATAGTTCTAGGTGGAAGAACTGTGGAATGACAATTACGGAAATAAATGAAAATAGTTTAAACGAAGAAAAAGGATTTTTTTGGGGAAAATTGAAGTTCGTTTCAACAAATATTGTAGAATTTTATTTTTATTTTACAGGCTGGTGGGAGGAGAGGTCTTTTGAAAGACGGGAGCCAAAGGAGGAGGAGGATCGAATTTACAAATCCAATTTTATGGGAAACGAGCGACCGTCAACCCTAGCGGGAGGTCGCAGGTCCGGTATACGATAAGCCACGATCGAGTCCTCTTGCAAAAGCCGAACGTCGTTTTACATGTAGCGAGCACATGGAACCGATACGATGGTCAATTGTCTACCAGACAGTAGATCGTTGTCCCTCGAGTCTCCCTGTCGAACCAATGCCACCCAGGGAGCTTCGCCACATTTTTACTGCCCCGTGTGTATCGCTCTCGACTTAACACCCCCTTCCCCCTATCGCTATTCCATCGATGACTCTCGCAACAGCGAAAAGTTTTCCCAACAGGGAATCGGAAAAACCTGACAGGGATTGCCGAATTCGTGAATGCCTGACTATCGTTTATCGATCACGATCGGCATTATCACAAGCATTCCTTCGTGTACGGATGAGTTTCGATAAATCGTTTGCAATAAACGAGTCGAATTTTCAGTCACGTCCGACTGAAAATTATAAACTCAAAAATGACGTTTCTCATCCCTGACGATGACAAAATATGAAAGCTTTATGCTTGATATCGTTGAAAGCTTCTGGAGTTTATTTTTTATTATACCGAGGAAAAGGTGAATTACGATCGGTATCGGGGTCGATGGACGATGGACGACCGGCTGAGGGCTGACCAGTGAGCAGCCTCGTGCGCTTCGTCCATATAATAAAATAAACTGTCAGCCGCAGATCGGCATAAAAATGCTAAAAAGGATCGTCCCGCTGGTCCATATTGCGCCGCTACGAAAGAACGTACGACGTACACGAGCTACCCGGAATTGCTCCTTTTTTCGATTTTCTTTTCTCGTCTCGTTCTCTTTTTTCCTCCTCTCTTTTTTCTTGTTATTATTCTGGAGGATCGAAAAAGTAGAGAGACTCGAGAAACAGCAGGTTCGCTTTGCTAGGGTAGAGATATACGTAGGTTGCTTGTACGGTTTGTGTGTCACTATGGACACGACCGGCAAATCGACCATTGGACCAGATCGCTATCTCTCACTGTTCTCCGCTGGTCGCTAAATCATTGCCGAGACATTTAACCGTTATACGCGCGGCCGAGACACGGAGATAGATCCATTGACTCCGAATTGACTGCGTACATATAACGATATCTCGATCGTGCTTTTAGCCACTTCGTCTAGAGAGAGAGAGAGAGAGAGAGAGAGAGAGAGAGAGAGAGAGAGAGAGAGAGAGAGCGAACCCCTGTTTTAGGAGAGTTGATTGATTCGTCTCGGACAGAAATATGCGAATTTCTTATCTTCCCGAATTCAACAATTCTTTTTGTAACATTCTAAAAAAACAACTATCAAAAAGCATTCGAAAGAAATTTGATTTATTTATTTTATTTTACTAATTATTCAAAAATCTACGAAACTTAAAATATTCCATGTAATTCTTATAAATAGTTTGCAATTCAGCGAACTTCCCCAAATTTGTTCTCGATTGTGTTTACACGTTCAATGATTTTCGTATCATTCAAATGTCCGACGATAAAAATGATAACGAGACAGGTTCGCGTATTCGGGGGTGGTTGTATCGCGAATAGGCGGGGCCAAAGTGGCGCTTCTCGACGAGGCCGAGCCAACTAACCGGATAGGTATGGTCCGCGTGGTACGTACGCGCGTTATATAGGTAGAACAGAGACATGGTTTAGGTATAGGTATGTGTGTTTCGTACGGTAGGTAGAGCCAGGCGCAGGGGTGGAATCGCGACGGCGCGAGAACTCTCCGTTATCAGCTCCCCTCTCTATCTCCCTCCCCCGTTCCCCCGTGCGAGACCCCTTGGACACCATCGAAGAAAACCACCCCCACCGCCTCGCAATTCGGGGAATTCGCCCACGTAACGCTTTCTCATTACGACCCGACGCTATAGTATCACGATTTCGTTCTCATTGCAACCCTTCTCTCCCTCTCCTTTTCTCTCTTCTCGATGATAATCTACTTTCGCACTTGGAAAGTGCATTCGGGAAAAAAAAATATTTTTACAATTTATCTAAGAAATAAAACATTATGATGGTTTAAATATAAAATAATTTGGATCAAAAAATTGATTTAATTACGATTAGTAATCATCGGGATGATTCTTTCTTTTTTACAACAAAACAAATTTTTGTTTTAGAACAAATCTCATTTTTCACTTCGTGTTGTGTAAATAAAAAATAGCTCACGACCTATTGCAAGAGTCTTGCACGTTTGATTCCATTGATTTTCGCGAATATCAAACGTGATACAGATATAACTAACGAACTATAAACTATAGTCCGACCATGTCCATGTAAGGTTTCACTCTCTCTCGTATGCTTTACTAATTGTAAACTACACCCAGGGGATAGGTCACGGGGTTACCCGGCTATTTCCGTAAAGAAACAACCCCTTGAAGTAAATTTAAAAAAATCTCCCTTTTTAAAAAAAATTGCCAAAATAATTATTAAATATTAATTGAAGAAAACGATTTAAATTTTATTTTGTAATTAAAATTTGTAAACATCCATTTTGCTTATTCCGACAAGAGATGACTCAAAATTCCGATAAGGCTGGCTAGATGAAAAAGAGAAAGGAAAATCAGTCGATAGCGTCGAATCGCATTCCTGTGTAGGAAGAAAGGCGACTAACGAGATCATCGCGGTAGATCGCACGCGCGGGGTATGACAAGAGGGGGGAAGGGGATAGGAAGAAGCTTAAACCGTTAACGATATCACTCGTCAATCACGTTGATGACTGGTGACTGATGGGGAGAAAACGAGGTAGCGCGACATCCAACGCGAGAGAAAGAAGACGAGTCTCGTGGAATTCGCTCGAGCGGATCGAGCACACCGGGAAACGAGATGAAATAAAATGGAGGGAGGGACAGAGAGAGAGAGAGAGCAAGAAGCGGAAGGAGTTATACCGTGGCGTAATACCGCGAAACTTGATCAAATCGTTCTTTAACGCGACTGCGAGAGAGAGCTTAACCGAGGGACGAACCGATCGGAAGGGCGGTGGGGCGTATATCGGGGTGAAGATGCGAGGAAACGAGACGATCCTTGCATGAACGATCGCGAATTAAATCGTGTCGTTGCTGATGCTTCTCTGATTTTCTATCGAATGCAGATGAGACGGGGCTAAAGTGATTCGATGCTTTTTTGACGGGCGATTCATTCATCGAATAAAACAATATATCATTCTATTTTTTTATTGCCACGAAGACGATTAAAAACAACGAAATTCAAATTTTTTCGATAATTTTGAAATCGTTAAGATTTTGGATATTTATTTTTGTCGCAGGGAATCGTGATGGGAATTAAAGATTTTAGAAGTTCTTGCCCTAACGATTATATCTTTGATTAATTCGGGGCCGATAGTTAATTGTAACCGGAAAAAAAACTTCGCAAATACAAAATACAAAATTCGTACAAAGGGTGATAAGAAATTTTATCGTCGATACTGGAGCTAGTGAAAGGGAGAACGGAACACTCGATCGCGAGGCTCGAGTGTCGTTTGTCGAAACTCCAGGGTGCTTTTGCTCCCTCGCTCTCTCTTTCTCTCTTTCGGTTACTTTCGTCTCATATATATGTATATAAAAAACTCGCAATGCGCTCTCGAACTATCGTTCTACTTAAACGAGAAAAACCGCAGTGGGAGTGTGCCCCGGCACCCTGAAGCTGTTTGACTTAATTTTACGATGAGAGAGGGATCCGCCCAACGAAGAGAGAAGGAAAGTGAACTACGCGCTAGAAAGCTCTCGGAGGGTTCGCCAACGGAGAAAATAGTCTATACGTTTATATTATAACGAACGGGAGAGAGAGAGAGAGAGAGAGAGAGAGAGAGAGGAATGCGATGAGAGCGAATAAGCTGCTCGACGGATAAAAATTATCCCTTCAAAGTCGCGAAGAAGCGCTATAAAAGTGTAGTTAAGCCAGTGCGAAATCGTGCCTCTCCCCTCTCTACCCCCTTCTTTCTCTCTCCCTCTTTCACTCTCTTTTTCACCCCCAAATCTCTCATCACCTCCGGAGGTTTGCACCGCCGAGATTCCCGCGGTAGACGGTAATAACTATAATTGGTAAATAATCCCGAAGTATCACAGAGGGAGAGAGAGAGAGAGAGAGAGAGAGAGCTTCGTCGTCGAGCGAGTGAGATTCACTGATGAAATTTTGGGCGAAAATCCACAAGAAACGACCTTGCTACAGGACAAAATTAAAAGCAAAGGAGGGACGAGGTTTAAAGAAAAAATGAACTTTAGCAAATCTTTGTTTTTTTACGTCTTTCGTAATTATAACTCTACTTTGTAGAAACATTGAAAATATTCAAAGCATATTAAGTCAACGTTTTTTCTCAAGGGACCAAGAGGTAAAGGGATGGAAAAGGAAAGCGATCCAGTGGTAAATCACAAATACGAGCATGTATAGTCTGCTCCGGTTGGCAAAATCGTTTTGTATCGCGAGAGATTATTTCGATCGAAGAAACGCGAAGAAAAGACACAGGGGTAGGTTAGATAGAGGGAAGAAAACAAGTAAAAGTTTCGTGAGACCGCGAGAGGAGAAACAAGAGAGAGAGAGAGATAAGAGAGAAAGGGGATTTCGCGAATCCCCGGAATTGAAAGAGAGATCCGGTGGACTAGAAGAGAGTATGTCGAAGCGACGAGGAGAGAGAGAGAGAGGGTTGCACGTCGCGAAACGATCAAGCTGGATAGAGAACAAAAGATACACACACACACACTCACACACATCGAAATATACATATGTGAATGTCGTTTGTCCTCGCGAGGCGCAATGGTAACGAGAAGACGAATGCCGTACCGTTAGAGGGCGCAAGAGGTTGACTCCCTCGGTCAGGGGTTGCCGTATTATCGGAAGGAAAGAAACGTGAAGAAGGGGGGAGAGACATCGGAGCCGATGAATTTCTTAGCTACGAACTTACACGTACGAACGAAGAAAAGCAAAAAAATTCCACCAAGAAGGAGAAAAAAAAACACCCGATATTTATGGTCCAGCTGATTCGAGTCCTGGAAATCCCGTTCCATCTCACTCGTTTTTCATCTCGCCGGTGGAAAAATCGGATCTTCGGTAAATCATCGTCCTACTCGTGTCGCTGTAAATGGTTTTAGGTAACGAAAACAAGAAAAAAGATTGACACGTTTTGATAAAAAATCGTTGTAAAAAATGTTACAAATATTTTGTATGACGATTTTTTATTACCATTGATGATTTATCGATACTTATATTTATATATTTAGATGTACGAGAAGTTTTCCGGAGGGTCCCGTCGAGTGACCCGGGGAGATTTATCCGAGCGAGTTTTAGTGAGATTTGTGAGCTATCAAGTGATTGCCAATAATTTCCCATACGGTCCGTCCGTTTTTGGTCGTAAAACTTCTTCTCTCGTTCTTACGATACTTTATGTCTTTATTCAAATTGTTTCCTTCGTATGTAAGAAATTCTTTGTTCTCCGTAACGTTTAGTTAAGTTGTAACGAGAACGACCGAGTCGAGGGAAGAGGGAGCGAAAAAAATCGACCACCGAATTAAGACTCTTCGAATCGCGCCCGGTCAAGAATTTAAGTCACGTCACGCCCCGAAGTACAATCGCGTTTCGCTATTACCCACGAAAATCGATCGGGTATATAGAATCGGGAGAGAAGAAACGAAATCATCTCGAGCTACCCTTCGTCTTTGAGGGGGTCGAGAGAACGCGCGTCTCGCTTACCAAATATTTCCGGGATCTCTGTCGTCTCCTTCTCTCCCTGATCCTCCGGCGATAGTCCGAGATAATTGCTGTCACCGCCAGGCTCGCGTCCCATAATTCTCTTCCTCATTTGCGGCACCGATAACGAAATGAACGAGAATCGATAAGAATGATAAAGAGAGGAAGAATAACATAAGAATCGATCAAATTGGAAAATTCCGAAAGTTTTACGTTTTTGTAATTTCATGATTTTTCTTTCTTCGTGTTCTAAATTAAGAGGGTGCTGTTACGTAGAGGGTAAAAATGAGATTTGCGAGAATGTAGAAAGTATATCGCGGTGGGTTTAACCACGTCCCATCGATAGGTATAAATAAGGGTGGTCATCGTCGCGGATACAATGACTATGACACGTACTACGAAAAAGTGCGGGGTGCGGTTTGATCTGATTAGCTGTAGTAGTATCGATCCCTTTGGTTGACGAGAGGATGAACCGAGACTGGGTCAGGGTGGTATTTTCCTCAGGGGTGAAACAGTGTCCCCGTGGTCAACTGTGAAATATCAGTATCGAGAACCCTTAAAAAATCGTACCGGTGAAAACGAAACAAAAAAACAAAGATATGTTCAATATAGTGAAATTTGGATAAATTCGAGCAATTGTCTAATTAATAAAAAGAATATCATAATGGTCTGAAATTACATAATAGTCAAATTGGCCGAGTCGTCTTCGAGTTATCGTCACTTGGAATTGTTCAAACACGCCGCACGCGAAAGCATAATTATCAATAATCAAAATAAAAAATTAGCGAAAAATTTCTTTATTGATATTAATAGATTCGATGTCATTTTCAGATTCATAAACTCGCCTTCTCTACAAATCCCAGGAAGCTGGAGGACCCAACACAAAAATGTTGCATTCCCGATTCCCTCGGTAAGAAAATACCGAAAGAGAAAGAAAGTATAATCATCATTAATTAATTAAAAAGAAAAATTAATGACAAATTCTCATCATCGATATTAATAGATTCATTGTCATTTTCAGATTCCCAAACGCTCCTTGTCTACAAATCCTAGGAGGCTGGAGGACTCAACACAAAAGTCTTGCATCTCCGATTCCGTCAGCAAGAAAGTACTAAAAGAGAAAGAAAGTATAATCATCGTTAATTATTAAAAACTAAAAATTAACGACAAATTCTTATCATCGATATTAATAGATTCGTTGTCATTTTCAGATTCATAAACGCTGTTTGCTTTCCCAGGAAGGGGACGACCCAACACACAAAAATCTTGCATCTCCGATTCCCTTAGCAACAAAGTACTGAAAGAGAAAGAAAGTATAATCATCGTTAATTATTTAAAACCAAAAATTAACGACAAATTCTTATCATCGGTATTAATAGATTCGTTGTCATTTTCAGATTCATAAACGCTCTTTGCTTACAAATCCCAGGAAGCTGGAGGACCCAACACATAAAATCTTGCATCTCCGATTCCCTCAGCAAGAAAGTACTGAAAGAGAAAGAACATATAATCATCGTTAATTAATTAAAACCAAAAAATAACGACAAATTCTCATCATCGATATTAATAGATTCGTTGCCATTTTCAGATTCCTAAACGCTCCTTGTCTACAAATCCCAAGAAGCTGGACGACCCAACACACAAAAATCTTGCATCTCCGATTCCGTCAGCAAGAAAGTACCGAAAGAGAAAGAAAGAGCTGAGCCATTAACACATCGGTTATCGACCTTACTCAAAGCTCACAGAATCGATCGACCCTGTGCGTCTGGGTCAGGGTGGCATTGCCCCCTTCCTCTTCTTGTTCACCCATCAACCCCCTCGGAATCTCTGTCGTCATCGTCGTCGTCGTCGTCGTCGGCATCTTCGTCGACGTAGCACACTTCTCTCAACCCCTTTTGCTACGTACGTTTTCGTTCATCGCGGATGAATGTCTGCGTGTGTGCTTTTCACCTGTTTGTGTGGCTTGCACTCCTTTGTATATGTATATACATATGTATAATAGCGAGTACGTGGAGGAAGACATACGTATATAGTTCCGGTATGGTGGCTAGAGAGCTTCGGTCCGTAGCTTTACTAGTATAGTAGAGTAGGATACGAATGTAACCTACGTGCCGCGTCATCAGTCGCAAGGAGGGATGGTTTGGAGGGCAACCGTGGTGGAGGTTACAAGGACGCGCGGGGATTTTCGCGTCGACGGCGAGAACCTACGTCGTCATCAGAAGTGAAAGATGCTGGCGTCGTCGAATCTTCCCTTTCTCCGGTTTCCGCGCTTCTCGTCACTGTGCGAAAAGCCAGCGAGAGTAAACGTGACGTCACATGCCCACCAGACGAGAAAACGTGGCAGTTCGCTCGAAGCATCAGCTGGACCTTGAAAAATCGATTTTAAGCGAACGCGCGATCGAAATCCTTCAATTTATTCGATCTCGTCAGGAATGAGTCTATTTTCGTACGATACTATTCCCTCGTGACGACTAGTTTGTAGAGAAATACTTAAGAGCGTCGTTTTATTACAATCGTTTGTATCAAGCCTCTATTGACCTTGATCCAGATTTATTCAGTCGTAACGTTACAGTGATCCGAAAAGCAAATGCCTTCGTAGATAAGTTAATCTCGAACTGTTATTTAGTATCGATTACGTTGAAACTATACAAGAGAAGAATGAGCGTTCGAAACGTATAATGGACCACCCACAGCGAGTTGATAAACATGCGTGATAACGAGGTCGAATCTATCCACGTGCGTGAACGTTCGCAACGATTATTTGTCGATGTTCCTCAGAGATAATTGAATCTATTAAAAATTAAATTCAATAATCGTCGATTATTTTATTACAATTTATCAATCTCATTTGAAACAATCTTCTACGATCAACGATATTGATATCTTTGTGCAAGAATTAAAACAATTCTCATGATTATACATCGATCTGCGAAATTTATCGAAACAAATAAATCGTCCTATGTCCTGAGGAACACTGGAGGCTGTTTACGAGGGGACCGCTCGACATTATCGCGTCTCCTATGGCTACTTATACGTCTCTTTGTCGCTGTCACATTATACCTAAGTTTTGTTTGCTCGAGTCAAGAAACGATAACGCGAGTCTGATACTATGTATGAGCCTCTACAGTTACAAGCAGGATTCTCTTATCGCCGTCGTATCGCCCGTTAATATGTATCCGGTGTACAAAACATCACAGACGTAACAAACACGTGTCGGTGTACACGGAACATTATCGTGATTCTAGGACCTCCGACCAGGCAGTTGTTTCTAAACGCTACCGAAATGGACCGCGTGCGTGAATCATTACGAGCGATTAATTATTATCTTTCGAAACAAAATATAATAATTCTATAAAATAAGGTTTATGAACGATAAATACGCGAATGATAATATTGATAAATTATCGATCGTTAGAAAGACCCAACAATTGTTCTTCCATTCCTGAAATAAAATGGCGGATGCGTAATTATTATTTTATATAAAATATATATATTTTTTATTTTATTTACAAGCCAGTGAGTTTTGCGAAAGAAAAAAGAAAAAGAAACGTCGAGGCTCGAGTCTAGGCACGTTGCGGCAAACCGGAAGGGTGATCGGGAGGAGTCCCACGTTGCAAGATGGAGATACGCCACGTAACCGTCGCGACTTGACAATAAAGCAAGCGTCACTCGATCGTTTCACCACACCAGCCTCGTAGCTCGCCCTTTCTTCCTCGCGTTATATTCTAGTTTCCTTATATCCTGAATTCAACTTCGAAGCTTTTTCTTCAGTTCCGAGAGACCGGACACATGCGAGGATTAAAAATTCTTTCGCGTTTTGACATTGGTTTTCCAAAGATTTTTACGTTTTTTTTATCTCGCTTTTCTCTAATTACATACGTCGCACGGATGATTGTATACTTTTGTAAATCTCTCGCGTCGCTTCTTACACCAATGTTCAAAATTCGAAAAAATACAATCGTAATTTTTACCGGAAATAATTAATTTCGTCAAATTTTGTTTTAGTTCGGAAATACGCTGTAGTGTCTGCCGGTCGCCGCTAGATGGCGCTAGTGCGTCGATCGACCTCGAACTCTGGCATTAAGAGTCAGTGTAACAGGCAACGAGCTACTTGCACTTCGAAAACG
>JAPYZT010001527.1:346-20899 GCA_030522965.1 Tryphoninae sp. A BG-2022a
ATCCCACCCTTTTTATTAACTTTCATTAATTTTATTTACTCTTTTGTTCATACGAGTATCCGGTCGCGATTATTCATCTTCGCGTGAAAAAAAGGCTCGTGCACGAAGACATTTGGGCCTCGGGGCTCAATGCCCCTTGGATCGACCGGTTTTCCGGTTGTTCCAGATCACCGAAGGCCCACCGGCTAAAATACAGCAAACGCATACAACGGCGTTTTCGTTTGGCATTGCCGATGCTCGGAACGATGTACTCGCTTTACCAGATTCCACCCGGTGTCTTGTGGCTTGTCAACTCAGGCCCGACGTTTTTCCGTCTCGTCGGCCACTGCGAGACTCGTGTATCGTTTCCAAGAGCTTTTCGCCTCTTTCTCTCTCTCTCTCTCTCTCTCTCTCTCTCTGGCTTGGTCGTGCTCCGAGTCGATCAAACAGTCGAAGACCTCGTCCGTCTCGAAGAACGACAGACACGAACGTTTCTGTTTTCGTTTTTTTTCCTTCTGTCTCTCCATTGCTACGTTTGCAAAGCAACAAGTGGAATGATCGAAAGAAAGAAATTCGTTATATGCGATAGACGGGAACGCGCAATTATTGTTTTGTTTTTGAATTTTTGTTAACAAGGACAAAAGTTACCGATTTATCGATTTATGCAAATTATAAATAATAAATTAAAAAAAATTGTCATATTTTTCTGTTACAGCTCTTGGCTCCGGAACTTCGGGCTTTCTTTCACGTAAATTCAAACATTTCGATCTCGAGCAATACTTCGTCGACGTAAGTTCAATTATTTATCTATCGTCACAAACCTCCTCTCTTCCCAATCCCAAGAACGATTTCGATATCTTCGCCCATCGCACTTCCCGTTTTGCTCGCACTCTTTTAATTGTTTTGCTTTCGTTTTCTTAAAAGCAATTATCACGTATCTCGCTATACCTGGAAGTACGACACGTGCTTTTTCAGGCTCGTATTATAACAACAACAAAAAGGTCTTTGACACGATCCATTACACGCGCGGGAAACTTTCATCTTGAGAAAGATTTACGCGTGCGCTCGTCGCATTATCGCGGTTGTTATATTTTTAAATCGCCCCGAAGACACGTTGATAAATCTTTTAAGCAACACAACAATAAAGCGAGTGCATACCTCAAACGTTAAATCAAGTACACAAAAGTTGCATCGCAGTCTTACAAAATTTACTAAAACAAGAAAAAATGTTCTTTAATTTCAGAATCTCATTGGCAGCGATGCCTTCATTCTCGTCGTTACAACAACTGGCAAGATAGTTTACATAAGTCGTCAGGTCGAGAAACAGCTTGGACATACACAGGTGAGTCTCGACCTTACACACACAGTAACAATAATTTTCATTCCCCTTCCTCGAACAAAACTCGATCCAAATTACCTGGGACACCGAGAAGTTGTTTGGACGTAGGAATTTAAACACTTCTCGCCTCGCAACTGGCTACAGGAATGAGTTTGTGACTACAGTAATAAAACTTTCAGTTTTTCTGTATCGAAAGTTTTCTAGTTTTTGGAGTATCAGTCATGTGAAATTTGAACTATTTGGTGTCGTTCGATTCTTCACAATGGTCCTTCGGATGGGAATAAATCAAATAACGATGTTATTCGATTTATTTCCACGTCGAAAGTTCTTGACGTCAGTGAGATGTCGTTACAGTTGGAATTCCAGAGATTCGAACAACGGGAATGCATCGATGCTACTTCTGTCAATGGCTTTCTCAACGTACAACGGGAAATGAAAATTACCGATGAAACCTGCACGCGAGTGGAGGGAAACACGTGCGCCACCGTGCTAATAACGTAGACGCCTCGCTCTTGAACACCTATTCTCATTGTGTTTGCGTCAATGTCGCGATGATGAAACCAGCGATCGGTTATTCACGTCGATACAAGTTACATCTTCGATACGGATTACGACACGATTTCACCGTTTTCCAAACAAGTACGTTGGTTCCTTTCGCGTGGAAGATCTTCGCAATTTACAGATGGGACGTTTCCAGCGATTGAACGCGACGGAGCGATAAAGGACTGCGATGAAAAGCCGCGATTCATTCGAGAATCTTTCGAGCGTATTGCAATTTGGACGATTCGTGTTCGACGTTGCAGATTCCTTAATGGAAGGAATGAACGAATGTCGAAAGAGGCGATCGACGAGTAATCGATAGTTATCGAAAATCTGTATCGTTGGAGGTGTGGTAGAAATATTGTACAGAGGGATTGAGTGAAAGAGAAATTGGTGGAGAGGGTCGAAAGAAAAATCAGGATCCCGTAGAGTTTCTCACGGCGTCGTCAAGCTCCAGCCTGGAAATCCTCGTCGCACGTGTAGCCCCGTTGCACGCGCAACTGCTGTATAATATCGTGGTCATGCGTCGAGACATTCGATACGTGTCGTGAAACGATCTAAATCCTGCAATCGCACATATTTGCTGCTCCAGCAGAATCGATCGCTAGAAAAATACTTCAGGTACGACAATAGGCGCAGGAACGATTTTGAAATTTCACTGTGATGTCTTTTCAAGATTTGAACTTTGACGAGTCGACGTTAAGTCTTTGAGGAAAATTTTTGTAATACAAAAATGTCGACAGTTTGGAAAACGATCCGATTTTTGTACAAGCTTGCCACGTGGCATTTTTAAAGTTGGACCTACCGGGATGATAGCCAAAGGTTGAACGAAAATAACCTTCTACAAGAAATCATATAACACCTCGTCCTGCAAAAAATCCAGGGACAAACCCTTTTTAAATCAACTATAATCCAACTAGCCGATGCGAGAATATGAAGAAATTCTACGATTGTAAAGGCAGAAAAAAATGTTAAAGAAAAAGAGAGAAATTCCTCGCTGTATGTTTAACAATTTTGTTCTCTAAGAATTTATTTCCCTTACTACCGAGAGGCAGACAAATTTCTGGGAATTGTCGATAAATTCGAAGCTTCTTGGAATAAAGAAAAAGATAGAATAAAGAAAAATGAGTGAGATATCTCCTTGACTGCTTAACAATAATTCGTCAACGGATTTAACGAGGGGATGATTCGACGGGGACGAAGAAATCTTTCGCGTCGAAGCGCTAGATTGTACGTGGGATTCCCGTTGAATTTCCAAGTGTGTTTTGGCGTGGTTGTAAGAAGCTCATTCGACACAACGGGTCCCCGCAGAAATTCACCGCCAAATGGCGTCTACAATCAAGCTTCCATTGTACGACTTATTACCCGAGAGATCCAGCAGTGAAAATTATACGCGAGTCTCGTCGAGCATTCTAACTTGGCAAGAATAAATCTTCTCGTGCGACGCACGCAAAATCCTTGCGATATTTCTCGCATGAATTCAAAACGAAGATTGTCGTATAAATTTCTGATTGAGTCAACGGGTTATACCTAGTCAGTAAGCGAAAAAACAAAAACAATTCTTCAAGAATTTGTTTTTTGGTATCGCGTTTGCATTTATTTTAATGAATCGTTGATTGTCGATTTGTTATAGCCGATTCCGAAAAGCGCATCAAAAAAATAAATGAAATATGAACGAAGATTTAGTTGATGCAAATCTTGTCTGCAATCGAAGGAATAAGCAAAATATCACAAACAAAATTGTGACTTCTCCAAAAAAAATGTCATCTTCGACGAATAATGTCGTCTTAAATTGTTAATAAAATTAATAATACTTTATCGAATGGAAAAAATCTTTGAGTAAAGGATGAGAAATAAAGTTCTACGGATTGTGTGAAAATTTGAGCCGGATTGGCTCAACCGTTTCTGAAATATTATCCTCCCCAAGTCAAAAGACATAGTTTTGAGAAAAGGGCGCTTAAAATTTAAAAAACATTTTCCACCATATATATTTTGTTTTCTTACTATTTTACAGAACGATCTTTTCGGTCAAGTACTGTACCACTACGTTTCTCCGGACGATCATAAGGAGCTGGAGAAGAATTTGACGCCTGACGAACCACTCAACAGGCCAATGATAACGGAGACAGCGGGGAACGACGAAACGACGAACTCGTCCGAGGAATCGAGCTCGACGAGAAGCAACGACGTTAACTTTACCGTGCAGAGACGAAGCTTCAGTATAAGAATGTCACAGAGAACGGTGTCGAGACGCGAGGAGCCGCAGTACCAGTGTTTGCACATTACGGGTGTTCTCAGGCCAGCCGCAGCTTGTAGAAATATGGACGGGAATAGCGAAAGAGCCGTGAGACATCGGGGTAATTGAAAATTATTTATCATTAAATTTATGAGAAACAAGTCCTTTATTATCGACACATTTTCATCAAGAAGGTTGCACGTCGCCTCATCTCACATTTACATAAGAACGAAGAATTTATCTTTAATAAATATATATATTCTTTTCTGACTTCACCAGATCTCCATGCGACGAACAACGATATAGTTTTCGTTGGCATAGCCCGACCTATGAATAAACGCGTAACGGAATTGTCGTTGCTCGAGGCGAATAAAGAAGAATACGTGACGCGTCATCTCATCGACGGTCGTATTATATTTTGCGATCATCGAATATCCGTCGTAGCTGGTTACATGACCCACGAAGTTTCTGGAATGAGTGCGTTTACCTACATGCACACTGATGACGCTTTATGGACCATAACGGCTCTGCGACAAAGTAAGTTGGACGGGATAAAAAAAGAAGGGACATTTAACCCTTTGCGGACGTATGTCTACTCTCGGCCACCAAAATCTTCTTATTTTCTATTTAATACGACCGCAAAGGGTTAAAGAAGTAGAATGAAAAAGAGGAATAAGTTCATTAAATAATGAGCCGAGGATTTTTTAAATACGTTTCTTTGTTTTCTAGTGTACGCTCGCCGTGAAGGCTCCGGTTCCTCGTGTTACAGGCTCAAGACAAAACCCGGTGAATACATTTACCTGCATACTCATGCTTTCCTCGAGGTTGACCAGGTCAGTCATCGCTCGGCATCTTTCATTTGCATCAATACATTGGTTTCGTAAGTACAATAAACATTTTTCAAAACGTTACAGCGTGTATTCGCCAAATCTCGAGGTGTATAATTATTTTGAAAAATTTGTTGACCGTGCGAAACAGAAAAGAGGAAGGTGAGAGGCTCATTGACGAAATGAAAGCCAGATACTCGGCAACGACATCCAATACCGCAACCTTATTTGCCTGCGAGGACGTACAAGCATCCGTAAGTATATATTTACTCCCAATCAATTTCAATCGATCCTTTCCTTTCCTTGTTTGTAAATTTTTAATTCAACGAAAAGATCAAACGAGGCATGGTAAAAAGTTGTTAAATTGTTTTCAGGGCTCGGATACTCTGGCGTCCACACCGAAGGCAGCGCTGGAAGATCCATCGAAGTTAGAAGACGCGATAAGTCACTTGGTCAGCGATTTTGCATCGCCCACGATCTTGGACGATCGTGCCTCACCCTCGCCCTTGCCCGACACTCAAACTATCAAGGCAGCTTTGATATCGCAACATTTGCCACCACCAGCGATACAAGCGAGCAAGATAGGGATAAAGAGCATCGATCACACGTTACCTGCAACTGGGAAAGAGAAGTACCAAACGATCAAGCGCGAGTCGAACGTCGGCTCGCCAGGTTCGTCGACTCACTCCCACCAGCATAATAATTTGTCCGATTTTGAGGATTCCCGACATTATGACAAACCGATGCAAGCATCGACGAGCGCGCAGGCGAGCTCGGTGAAAAATCGACGGGGTGACAAAATTATGCCGGAAATTGTCGGAACATCGGTCACGCGACCAATAGCTCTGCCAATTCCATGCCCGACCACGGTACATTTTCCATAAAACATTTTTTTGGATCGTCCGCTAAATTTTCTTTCGTGCGCTAAATCCTCTTTAATCTTTCTTTTCCAACAGAATGGCGACAGAGACGAGAATTCTCGTTATCATTCCCAATGCCATTTGCCGGGAGCTTCGAGAGCCAAGCATTACAGCAAGACTCAGCCAAAACCGAGCTTTTCATCCTCGAGCGACGATTGCACTCTCGGTGAATCGAATAACCATGAACTACCGACATCTCCTTCGCACCACGTTCAGAGTAATACGACGATGATCTCGACTCAACGTAAACACCGTGGCAAACCCGACAGTATGCTCGTTTACGTCAAGTCGGAAAAGACTGACAACGGACACGGTGAGATGATCGAGAGACACTCTAGCTGCACGATTAAGAGATCATATGCCGAAGATCCTACCTTGTCGAATAAAAAACGTCGAAGCGATACGCGAAACGTTGCCTCTTATTCGCGAGTCCAAGTGGTCAGTGTCGACGAGAGCGATTCGTCGAGTACTTATTATGGTTTGAACGCTCAGTGTCAACCGGCTTTTGAACGAGTCACGGATTCAAATTCCGTACAATGTAAAATCAAGCAGTTTCAAGGTCTTCCTTGTCTCGAAACTATCCAGTGTGACGTCGATTCGTCGAGCTCGTCGCATCATGATTTAAACGTCGACTTTACACCCTTGAATCCGCCGAATCTCGAATTATCGGTGTTCGATGACGAGCAACTCGCCGAATTTCCTGAACTTCAGAACGATCCTCTTCTCAGTCTTGCCCCGGACGACAATCCAGGTAAAGGAATAACGCATATGAACCAACGACCGAAAATCCTATCAATTATAACAAATTCAACTCACTGTCACTTTTTTTTTTAGAAAATATCGACGAACGGACGATTGAACAGCATTGCAGCAATGACGTAAGCGAAAGCATTTTCTTATAACTATTATGGCTTTGCTGCCTGTTGCATCAGTTACGAAGCAAAATAAAACCCTCGGCTTCACAAATTTAGGAAATAATTTACGAGAACCGTCATTCGCGCCCCTGTCTCCAAACATTTGTTGATCGTTAAATTTACTATGAGACTCGAAATTTGATTTAGCCCGAAAATCGACCTGGCAATGCAATATGCGATAACATGAAATCCTTAGTTCCCCCTTCGTCTAATTAGATAAATCAGCATACCCCATTATCAGTTATCTCATTCTAGCACGCGGTGAACGAAGGCGTGAGAAGAACGCATTTGCAGCTGGCAAACCGAATGACGCTGCAGAAGAGTCAGCTGAGCGTGCTTCAACGTGAATTGGAGACACCGGCTTTGCAGGCCCAGTTCCTGAAACCATTGACCGAACTCCGGGTAATAATCAATATTTTTGATTTACAAAATTGGCAACCGAGAAAATCTTAACAGTGACATTCTAATTCTAATATGTCGACACCTGAGAGTTCTTGAAATTGTTAATACCAAATCTGGTGTGAGGATCTCAAAAATCTCAATCTTAGCGCCGAATGAAATCGATTACCAACGTAGGATAATACGCAGTAAAAATTCTAAAAAATGTGAATGACAGAACTTGGAGAAATCGACTACCAGTGCATAATATTTAATGATTGCCATTCATCAATTTTCTCATTTTATCGTCGAGGATGTCACGGACATCATATTTTTCGTTGCATCCATTCGCATCGGTATATTAACGAAAACATGTTTTTCAGGCGGAGCACGAGAAGAACACACGAATGCTCAAAACGATACAGCAAGATCATCATAACATGCAAAATCACAACCTGCAAAACGTGAAGCAGAATATCGGTGCTTGAGGGCGGCTCAAAGACGAGGATGTGTCTTAAAGGACTTTCGCCAGACCGCCTCATTTTAAAACAATTTTAACGTTTCCAGTCGAGACTTCGAGAGGGGCTATTTGTTTTTTTCTTCTCAACAGTAATAACGGAACCGTATTTCCGTCACCGAGCCGATGTATGTATCGAGTTCGGACACGAAGTGAAACAAGTGGACAAACAGAACGTGGTGCCGGGCGCGATTAACGGCCGTGAGTCGGTGATGAACAGGAAAAACATAAGACTTAATTGTCGACGGCGTTTCATGTCCGAGTCGTTCCAACAATCGGTTGTTCAAGATCAATTCACAGTTGAGTAACTACCGCGTCTAAGACATTCGTCAATTTTACGTTTATTTGTTGATCGATCGTTGAGTAGAGACAATTGTTAATTAAAACAAACAGAGGGAAATGAAAACTCACTACACGAGTTTTGTCTAGGAAAAATTTGTTGTTGAAAATCGTGTAATAGTGAGTTTAAAAAATGAAGTAGCGGGGCGAGAGAAAAAGGAGACGACGAGGAGAGAATCCAGTGAACAATGCGGAACGCTTAAAAGTGAAGTGAAATCATTCAATCAACGATTTTTGCTTGGACCCAGCACCGATCGAGTGAAACTTATGGCAAGATGTAAATGGCGAGAAATGAAAGCTGTTCATCATTTCAATAGACAGATTTCGATTAGATGATAAGTCGGGTATTATACTAGTTCAAATCGAACCACGATAGTGCGAAGCGGGAAGTCGATACATCGACACAATTACGCAGTGATAATTTTTGATTTCACAAAAGTAGAACTTTGTAAGGTGTGACGATCCCTGAATAATTTACAATGTTCCTCCGATTCCTGTTGTTGAGCCCCTCCTATCACTCGGAATATTCCTTAGAAGACAAAAAAACCAATCAACAGCCATCTGGACGCAATGAATATGCCTATGTAAATGCGATGAAACGGAATAAAGGAATAATATAATGTAACATTTAGTAGGCAATTAAGAATGTTAAGACTAATTTACGAGCGAAAATAATGAAAAAGAAATGAAAAAATCGTTGCCATTCGTTTTAAAATTGGCTCACCGTAAGACTGCAATGTTATAAATACTATATACATATATGAATATATATATATATACATATTATTATTATTATTATTATTATTATTAACTATTATATTATAAAATGACTATCGATGAAGATAGAACTAGATGTAGAATGACGTTTTAGAGTTCGGACTATCCCGGGACACGGTACTAAACGAAGGTTAAAATGAAAATCACATTACGAGACATAAAAGAATATTATTCGACGTGTCTGCTTGCTACGGGGAATGTCAATGGAAACTTGAAGCATGTGGGAATAGTAGAGAAAAAAGCGAAAGAAACAACAACAGCAAACAGCGAGAAAGAAAGCCCTCAACTACATCTTCTAAAGATCATTCAATTGTACAATGAAAAATCCCCACAATTGTGCTGAGCGAAAACGTGTTTTTCACGTTTTATAGCATAACTTTAGCTGATAAGCAAGCGATGTACTAATTATATTTGCGTACAATGATATTTACCTCGTAAAATCATTGTTGATTAATCATGATCGTTTTTACTTTTCTCTTGCGTTCGACGAACACGACGGTCAGAGTCTTGATGTGAAAACTAAAAGTCTCGTTCCGCGGGATTAATGTGGAGAAAAATTTGTGCAATTGGCTTTTTCGATCTATCACTCGATTAGGGTAGTTCTGTCGAAAATTGTAAATGAAATGAATGCTTGAAATGTTAGCGTTCTTTTTTCGTTTTTTTTCAACATCACAACAAAATTTGTTTCGTTGTTATTATCAAATGAACGAGCAACGGGTCTTCGTTATCTCAAAATTTGTTTTTCGGATATGTGCAATTTGGAAACGAAACATTTGTAATACTCTCGCAAAGTTGATGAATTAATTACAATCGATACCCTAATCGTTTACTACAAAAGTGACTGAAAATGAAAAGTTGAACGTTTTGATTAAAAGAAAAACAAAAGCTGATGATGTATCACTGACTCGAGAGTAATCGACTACAGTCATTGACAAATATCACCTTATGAGCTATTTGGTAGCGAAATGCAAATGACGGTCAAAATAGAAAAATCATAATTAAACATGGCCGCGTTCAATGTATTCGTTCCGGATCGTCAAATTTTTATTACAGAAAAACGTCAATTGATATTGGGGAGAATAACTAAAATAAATTGACACGAAGATTGAAATAACTTCGAAGAGAAAAGGTCAATCCGTAATATCGACATCTAATAAAAAAAAAAAAAACTTTTAATCGTTATTATTAAGCAGGAGTCAAAAATGTCACCGTGCGACATTTAATTGTAAAAAGAAATACCTAAAAGACGTAAGCCGAGTTGATAAAACGATGTCAACGTAAATTAAACAGTTGCCTAGAGTGCGGAGGCGGCAAGAGATTAAAGCGAGACGAGTGAATTGGCGCTTGTACGAATCTTTCTAGCTTTCTCGTTATTTTTACCGCTGAGCTGTCGCGAAATATTTAATTTTTATTTTTTTAAACGATTTTTACACAACGTATTCACCAATTCCCATGCTGAAACACGAGTCATCTCGCAGCATCCGTAATTTTGATCAACTCGACGATACTCTTAAAATTGAACAGAAATATTTTCATTATCGATGAATTTCGTTCATTGTCGCAACTTTCGAATCTCTCGAACACGAAGCTTTAGACATTAATAATTATGACAGTAATAAATCATGCCCATCGAGTAAATGCTTAATTACAAGAGTCTGCTGTTCGAGGTTGAGGAAGCTAGAACAACGAGAGTTCAATGTAATTGCTACGAAAAGGAAAAACAGAAAGAAATTTTAATTACGCTTGAAACAGTGATTAGGTCGCTTAAAAAGCATACAAGAAAAGTTCGGAATACTCAAAAGTCTTTTCGGATGTTGCTCATAGATTTTCTACGGAGAATGCATTTGATGCAGTGATTTTTCAAAATAAAATGAGAGAAAGGATTTGAAGACAAGCGTTAGATTCGTCGAGCCCGAGAAAAAGAAAACAATGTGACACAAACAGTCGGTCCTACAGCACTAAAACCCAACCGCAGACGTATATTAAATAAATACATAAAAATATATAAATATAGGAACTTAATTAAAATAAAGTCTAACTTTATAGTCTTGTAAATACGTTATTATATTTTATACTTTGTTGATCGTACATAAGTGGTTTTTATTTGATTTTATTATTTTCGTTTTTCGCGCGGTGGTGTTACGCGGACCACCCCACGATACGTGTGCGATACACCTCGTTTAACGAGCAAGATGGGTTTCAAAAAAACAATATAACAAATTCCTGATGAATTGTTTCGATGCAAAAAAGAACGACTGATTTATCCAAACGAAGAAACATTTTTGTAACAAAGAAAAATAGCGAGAAACTTGAGCAATTATAAAAAAAGAAGAAGAAGAAGAAGATGATGATGAAGATGAAGAATAAACGAAAAAGTCTAGATATCCCGTAGAGTTGTGAGTCTGGAAATCGCAATGTGCGTGTGCGTGTGAATGTCTGTTGGTCATCGATGTTTTGTAAAACGAGGAAATAATATTGTGCCGCCAATCTTGTGAACCGAATTTTTTAAAATAGCGAAAACATCATCCCTGTTCGACAATTCGTGACAAGAATGTCTTTTTCTTTCTTTTCTTTTCTTGAATCGATTCATTTTAAATGAAAGTGAATATAAATATTTCAATGCAAATAAAAAGAAAATAATAATAACTAAAATAAAAAAGAAATAGGGAGGTGTCTTTTATTTTGAAAAACTCGATTTTTCGTCATCTCGGACGTTATCGGTGAGCGTCAAATCGAGAAAATAAAATTGTGCTAAACGTTTGAGAATCTTGATCCGAGGACTTCGTCACCCAGCTCAAGCAATCGAGAGATAACAATTATTTGCTCGTCGACGACTCGTGGAGTTAACGTTAACGAAATTACAATTAAAAAGAGAAAACCCATTTTTTTTAAACCTCAACACCCAACGCACATACGGAGTTGCGTATAACGCTATTGCGGAATCTTCGCTAAATCCGTATAGATTTTGTACATATTACATATTTGTAACCTCTGTGTTTTCGCTACTGTTAAATTATCACCTGAATTCCATACCTCAATGATAAACATAAATAATAAACTGAAATCATTAAATTCCTCGCCTGTTTTTTTTATTTGTATCGACAATGTCAAAGTCGAAACTTTCATAAGTCTAAAACACACACTTGGAGACTTTTTCGTTATATCAAACGAAACACATATCCATGCGTTCCCTAAAATAATAATTAGACGTTAACATTACGTACCTACCTGGTTGTCTTGGCTCGACGAAAATGCAGTAAGGAAATTTCACTCTACGAAATAATTTCATCGTATAATGATCGGCGATAAATATAAATATTGTATTATTTATTGATCTACACTCTCGTCGTGTAATATCGGATCGTAGAACCTGATTTCGCAGAAACACCAAAATACGTTGTATCTCTTTTAGCTGCCAAGTCCGAGAAGCGGGTGATTTCAATTTATGTGTCATTATAGTTTTTGGCATTACGTATGCGTTATGAGTATAATTTATCGAAAATCGAAAGGCACTTATCAAATTCGAGGATGACCCAACGAAAAGCAAACGATAAAAATGATAAAGATGAAATCGTATGGTGGTGTGTGTAGTCGTATTTATATTCACACTTTGTTTTTCCTTCGTCAAACAAACAAACAAACAAAATAGACAAGGGCGTTTACAAAATTAAGTCAATTATCGCAATCTCGTGGCTTTCAACGAAGAGTGCGTAATAAAATATGGAAAATTCTAACTCGTCGTTGCTCTTTCGTTTTCATCATTAAAAAATATGAAAATACATGTACGATTTCGCGACGTATCTCGCTCTCTATTGAGTATTCTCGTTTTATCGCAATTGAGACCTATGCGATCATGACGTTTCCGATAATAATCTTCCGATGAAAAGCGACTCTTTGAATTTGAAAAAAGAAACGAATAACAAATTATAGTCACACATAATACTGATAGTTTCAAGCATCACCAGTATCAGTGAAACTCTTCTCGATAAAATTCTCAAAGCGAATTAACGTGTATATACTTGGTGAACAAAAAAAAAACATTCTCCTGACTTAAAATTACTTGAACAATTGTTTGTTTCACGAATTCATTGATAACTGCTTAGTAGTATCTTCATCGACGATCACATTTTTTTCAAATTTTTCATCGCTAAATACTTTTCAAGTTCTGATCGAATACAACCAACTTTTACTTTTTTTGTTAGGAATTATGCATTCATTCCTAAAGAATCGAAAAGAAAAGACAATAGTGCGTGATACAGTGTAATATATATTGCATTTATAAAAACAAAAGAAAAATCGCTCCGTGAAGATTGCCGACGCTACTAGGGCATTATCATTTGGGTGTTTGATTCGCGTTTATTAATCAGTATCTACAGCTAAATTCGGGAAATTTATTTACAAGGGCTGGTTTCGTTTTTTTTTTTTCTTTCATAATCTTCCTTGATATCATCGTTTACCATAATTATTCAATATAGATGTCCTCTATCGGGAAAGCAGTCTCAATAAATTTGGTGTAGAATCGATGAAAGGCTCGTCTGTGAAATATAAAAGTGAGATCTTTCAATCAAATTTCGAGGATTTTCTTTGTTTTTTTTCTAAATCTTATCGAGTGATTAAAATTTTACCCAACGGCTTCGGCGACTGGCCGCGTTGAGTCCTGACCGATGAACACGTGACACGCGAATCTCTGCAATGTTGGATGCTTCGTAATGAAGCCGAGATAACGATGATCGCGTGGATGAAAAGCGCAGAAAGAAACGTTCTTCAACGAGTAAAAGTAGTCGTGGCAAGGACCTTGATTCTTCTGTTTCATGAGATTTAACAAATTACCAAATTTTCATTGTGTCAATTTTCTTAAAAATATTCGAATCGATATATCAGCGATGGTATTGAAATTTTTGTAAAAAAAAAAAAGAATCGGAAATTTTATTCTAAGGAAGAAAAAAATAGTTTCATTGTGTCGAACTTACAGGTGGCTTACTCCTGTCAACCATACGTAGTCCTTGATCGGAAACCTCGAGGATACAGCTCTGAGACGTTGGCGAGTCCTGGGACGAATTTCCAACGATTCGACGAACCGCTTGACAAACTACACCCGTACCTTTGTGCGCCAGAGTCTCGACCGAACCGAGATAACCCAACAGGTAACGTTCCCTCTTTACTTTCGGTGTCGACGGATCGAAATCACTGTAATCCATGTCGACCGCGTAGGCCGATGGAAATATTCCCTGACGACCGGTTCGCAGATTTACCCCTGCGACAAACGTCAATCGTACTTTTTATAATAATAATTATAATGACAATATTAATAATAAAATAACAATAATAACAAAAATAATAATAAATAGTCCTAATAATTACCAAAAATAAATTATTATTCTATTATTATTATTGTTATACTTATGACGTTATATTATTTTTATAATAATAATACGATTAATAATAAATAATTCTAATAATTACCAAAAATAAATTATTGTTATATTATTATTATTGTTATACTTGTAGAGTTATATTTGTTATAATAATAATAATAATAATACGATGAATAATAAATAGCTCTAATAAATATAAAAAATAAATTATTATTCTATTATTATTATTATTGTTATACTTATGACGTTATATTATTTTTATAATAATAATACGATTAATAATAAATAATTCTAATAATTACCAAAAATAAATTATTATTATTATTATATTATTATTGTCATACTTATAGCGTTATATTATTTTAATAATAATAATACGATTAATAATAAATAATTCTAATAATCACCAAAAATAAATTATTATACTATTATTATTATTATTATTGTTATACATATAACGTTATATTTGTTATAATAATAATACGATGAATAATAAATAGTTCTAATAAATATAAAAAATAAATTATTATTCTATTATTATTATTATTGTTATACTTATGACGTTATATTATTTTTATAATAATAATAATAATACGATAAATAATAAATAGTTCTAATAAATATAAAAAATAAATTATTATTCTATTACCATTATTGTTATACTTATAACGTTATAATATTTGGATAATAATAATAGTACGATTAATTATAAATAATTCTAATAATTACCAAAAATAAATTATTATTCTATTATTATTATTGTTATACTTATGACGTTATATTAGTTTTATAATAATAATAATACAATGAATAATAAAAAGAATTAAAATTCATTTTTTTTCGAACGAACCTTCGCACCATAGGTCGTCAGCTTCTTTCTGCACGTAGATAGGATCCCCAATTTCAAGATCTATCTCATCGTGATGCCGAGGAACAAATTTGTGCAAGCCACGATGAGTCGCCTCGAGAAGTTCGAGTTGCGTGAACGGTACACCGCCGCTTCCTTCGCGTTTATCAATCCAACATACAACAAATCATTAATATATTCGTATAAACAAAACATTTAACAGAATGTCCTACAAATATACCAAATAAAGAAAATATTTTTCCAAAGTCGCGTGTTATTATTAAAAATCAGTTTTTGAAAATTTTTTGTAAATTAATTCGAAAATTAAAAATTTGTCAGTGTGTTATCACCGTGATAAATTCTCACCCGGTGTACTGGTCGGTGATACGGAATCGGTATTTTGTCGCGTATTGCACGGTATCGGCGAAACGCTCTTCGGTCCGTTATCAGGAGAATGCGCCGTGCTGTGTCCACTGTCGGTTGCCATACGCTCGCTATCGGGCGAGTTATCCTCGTGACGAAAACGCGGATGACATTTTCGTAATACCAAATGAGGACGATTCGAACCTGTCGCACCTACCAATTCGTCGGCCAACGAGGTCGTAGTGTGCGATGAAACGTGATGCTGGCCACTGCTCAACGCTGTCGCGATTCAGTTCGATCCAATCAATCAATAATTCATTAATCGACTGTGAGTTCCACCAATTCAACAAAATAATTAATCCTTGAATTTCAATCTTTTTCTTTTCTTTCATCCAACTACGAATAATAATTGAATCGATTTATAATTCAGGATTGAACTATTCCGATGAAATTAATTCATATCATTAAAGAATTTGTTTTAATTATTTTATATCGAATCGAGGAAAATTAATCGCTTCGAATAATTACGATACGTTCGATTCGATTTGTAAGTTCTCCGTTAACTGATTTATTTATCATCGATCGTGATGCCTAGGACAACTACTGTCACTTTTTTTTCTTGCGGTTCGCGGACTCGCTGTGGTTTTCATCCAACTACTGTATGATAAGTTTTATTTTCGTACGACTTAGGTACGTATTGCAAATTTATAGTTTGATGATTTTCGAAGGATACAAGGATTAAAGATTTGAATGAAATTTTTGAAATTTTGTCTCGATCGATTGGCGATTAATTTTTTTTGCGAAATTGAAATAATTGATAGGAATTAATTTAAATTGATTTCTGATCGATCGAAACTCACATTTTTTACTCTTCGGTATTTCCGGCAGACGTCTGCGTCTTCGCTCGTTAGCTCCGTTTCCGGAACGATTGGACGGCACGTGTTCCGGTGTTGGCCATGAAGCGAGACTCGAACACGAATCACCGATGTCACTGACGGAACTGTCGCGTCCACAGTTGTTATTGCCGATCGCGATACCACCGTTCGTTCCTAACCCCGCATAACCGCCGGATGATCGACCCCTGCTGATGCTGCTCAGTCCACCGAATAAGCTAATGTCACCCCAAGGTACGTCGGTTTATAACGAACTAAACTACTCCATGATGCTTTTTTTCATGCCGATTTAACATCTGGACTTTTCGAAAATCATCACGTTCGAATCCTAGATCGATCGATCGACGTATCGCGCGATAACGTTTTTCTTCCTTACAAACGTTTTTCTTTTTTTTTTTTTCGAAAAGTATAATTTCAGATTTTTCATGCCGGGATGGTTTGGAGATCGAAAATCAATGTTTAAAAAATCGAAAGATCACATTTTGGAAAAAAGACGCAAAAGCTTTTTCATCCTCACAAACGTTTTTCTTTTTATTTTTTGCGAAAAAATATAATTTCGTATTTTTCATGCCAGAACGCTTTAAAAATCGAAAATCAATATGGAAAGAATCGGAAATCAATATTGAATAAAATCCAAAAATCATATTTTGAAAATAAGCCGCGAACTTTTTTCTGTCGATTTTTTTCGAAAACGATAATTTCATATTTTTCATGCCAGAACACTTTAAAAATCGAAAATCACAATGGAAAAAATCGGTAATCGATATTGAAAAAAATCGAAAAATCATATTTTGAAAACGAGACGCGAAACCTTTTTCTGTCGTTTTTTTTCGAAAACTATAATTTCATATTTTTCATGCCAGAAAACTTTAAAAATCAAAAATCAATATTTGACAAAATCGAAAAATCACATTTTCGAAAAAAAATACACATGGATGTGCGTGTTACGTACGTGTATTCTCACCGTTATATTAATTAAATCAAACTCGTGCATACACCACTTTACTATATCATTGTATTGATAATAAATTCTTCCAATCAATAATAAATCAATCAATCGTACTATAAGAATTGATCGACGCTCCAAAGGATGCGCATTTGGTTGCAAACTACTGGAACATTTTTTTAGGATGCATTGAAATAATTGGATCGAGCTGTTTTTGTTCCCAATTAAATCCATTTAATCGATTACTCATAATCGATATTCGACATTCCTTTATACAAAACGATACGAACATTAAACAAAAATGGCTTAATTATAAAATTATCAATTCGCGTTGAAACAAAAACTTTGAACAACAATTTCTTGTCTCATCTCCAATCGCAAGACATCGTGCACGACAAATAAAAATCGATCAAAAAAACAATATCATCGATTGATGTACCTGAAATCACTGTCAGCTACGATCGACGAATGATGATCGAGATCCTCGCTGTCATCAGCGGACGTATGTCCGCTCTGATTGTCATTGGGATGAGCGACACCCGCATCCTCGTCCTCGGAATCGACTCCGATCCCTGTGCACGATCTGCCGATCTCGGGATCGCTTGCCTGCGACGACGTCGGCGAATCTTCGACCGTAACATCGTGAACGAGTCTGAAATTCACGAAGTAATAATTTTAAATTAACATAAACATTCGATATATTTTTCCTATCAGGACCAATTTTTTCCACCCCTTGTTGACTGTCTCGAACTCGAATTATCCCGCTATTGAATAAGAACTTTCCTTAACCACAAATTTAGATTGGCGAATCGATGTGTCTAACCCATGATTCGCCATAACGAGCTTACCTGTCGGATAAATTGACCAACAGGTAGCTAGCCGAGACTCGAGCTTCCCGGATCGTATACGCGACATAACAGACGCCTAAGGGCCGTAGACCCTCTTACACTCACACATAAATATAGTTACGATCGTAACACAGCCAAGTTTTATTACCGGAAGCTGCAACTCGGACGATTGATTTTTCTCGCGACGAATGGAAAATCATCGAAATCGTTATTCTCACATTCCCGTATTCGCGAGCTATTTTCCAGCTTTTTTTTCTCCTTCGAATCATTGTCAATCATCGATCGAAAATAATTATTATAAAATGATGGAATCAACGATTCGCGATATTTGTTAATGACGATGAATTGAAAATTGCGAATACGTTTATTTTTCGATAATTTAATGTCATCTGCAGTATCTCGCGTCTCCCCTCGTCGTCCCATTCCCCGCAGTATCGACGTTCACAACGGGATAAGGTTTGGTTTCACGTTGCACTTTGCCACCATGCAGTCTTCCCCAAATGAAAAAGAGAGGTCGTCGATTTGTACGTTTCGTTATTCAACGAAAGCTTGGAATGAAATTGTTTTCATTGATTAAATTTTAATCATTGTTCGATCAATAAAATTATTAAATTGTCACTGATCTCTGCATAATTATTATTAATTATAAATGTTATTCTATAAATTGTACGAAGATCATCAACACCGAAAAACATTGGGGAAGAAGCGAGCACAATTTCTATCAACTCGTAATTTCGATGATAATTCGATGAAATCAAATTTCAATTTTAATTGCAAAGTTCGCTTCGAACCGAGTGCCGAATCGACCTTACAGAAATATCGACACAGCAAGCAGCAGACCGTCCCAGATCGTATATAAATGACCCACATGTCTCACCTCCGATCTCTCGTCGTTTTGAAAACGTAATATACCCGGCGACTTTATTTATCACGAAAGAAAATATCGAAAGAAAAACAATCTATCTAAATCCAAAGCTAATTTCTCAGTACAAAAATTAGAAAATAAATGTCGATTAATCAATTCGTATTGACAGAAATAAAATTGCCAAAGTTGACTTTTCACCGTGTAAAACGACACACACACCCTGCGGTCAATCGCGTAAAAGCATCGAACACAATTCCTATGTATTATTGTAAAAGCGTTAATTTATTTGTCAAGATTGAACTCACGTGTAGTTGGATATCGGTGCTTTGAGATGTTGCGGCAATCGTTCGAAATAATGCCGAAATTCTTCAAACTCCGTGTCAGCCATTCTCGACGAGCGAAGGCGACGAGGACGACGACGATGGGGGTGTCGTTTCTTGGTCTCTCTCTCTCTCTCTCTCTCTCCCTCTCCAAGTCTGTCTCAACAAGTTTATCGCGGTGGCGCTGCGGTAGCTTTTTCACCCCCATATTGATTCAGGGGTGGCGTATCCGGCACATGCGCAACTTACGCCCATACATGGATACGAATGGGCATGCGCCTCATCTGACGCAAGACGTTGAACATCCGGGGGTGGGTGAAGGGCAGAGGGAAGGGAATGAATGAGAGTAGCGCGCATATATAAATACGTAAGATGCAGCATCTACTCTACGTATATATATATATATGTATATATATGGGTTGGAAGGGGGAGGGGGGTGCATTTTACGCTCAAGAGTTACCCTCACAAACATTTTGAAAAAAGTAGAAACTACTAAATTGCTTCATAATTTTCGACCGATATAAATCCTTCTTCCGTGAGAGTCGAAATTCGAAAGTCGAAAGTCGAAACTTTGAATAAAAAAAAAATTGTTTGGAAAATTGGGAATGAAATTAGACAGGGTAGTTTTTTTTTTGGTATTATTTGTTTTAAGAATTTACAATGTCCCGAGGGTGAAATTTACGAGGATGGAAAATACATAAAAACTGTCGGAGTTCTTTTTTGTTTTTGTTTTTTCTTTTTTATAGTTTTAGAGTCTCTTCTTTCACGTTATCGTCGCGATGACTTCTTTTTTCTTTTGCGGAATCAAAGGCAACCCTTCATTCGTGCCGAGAGGCATACCCTGGAGGATAGCCGTGTTTGCGAACATTGAGTACCCATCATCTTTTTTTCCCAACCTATACAGGCCTCTTTGCATTCGTTCCAGACTCGACGAGGAAGCTACTAGACCCTGTTCGCGATTTTCACTCCCCACGCGGAATTTCCCTCGATACGCAACTTATAATTTCGCGCCAACGGGAAAAGAGCGCACCGCGGGTGTGTGCCAAAGCGATTAATCGGGAACGATTCTTCGATTCTTCGAGAACAAATATTAATTAATCGAATCAAGCAAGGAAGGAAATATGCGTCAAAGTTTCATCGATTTTTCTTGACGCGATGTAAACAATTTCCTCGATGCGATATCAATAATGACGATTGTATAAACAATACTGTATCGAAATAAAAATCAATGATTTTTATAATTTCGCGATCTGTTTAATCGAATAATTTTATCAACATTTCGCTCTATGAAATAATTTTATTGTGTAATAAAGACAAAATGATTAATTGC
>JAPYZT010001528.1:0-23087 GCA_030522965.1 Tryphoninae sp. A BG-2022a
ACTTATTGACAATCGCAGACCTTAAAATATCAAAATTACAATATACAATACAGTACAATTTCTCAGTATCTTATTTCGTTGATTTATCAGAATTCGTTTCAACTACCAGTTGGATTTAATTTGAAACATTTGTTGATCTTATAAACGAATTATATTGATTTTTAAAAATATTCTTGTAGAAAATTGAACATTGTAGACATTGGAAAATGGTAGACAGAGAAATTTTTAATTATGACAAAACAAACTGTCAACTGTCAAAAACTGTGAGTACCCAGAAACTTAATGTAAGAAAGTGGGCACTTTTTATTTTGGCACGTGGGCACGTTTTATTATTTACTTATTGACAATCGCAGACCTTAAAATATCAAAATTACAATATACAATACAGTACAATTTCTCAGTATCTGGAAATTGAACATTATAAACGTTGGAAAATGATAGATAGAGAAACTTTTAATTATGAGAAAGCAAACTGTCAACTGTCAAAAACTGTGAGTACCCTGAAATTTAATACAAGAAAATGGGATGTTTTTTTTATTTTTAAAAGGTAAACTTGGCCGGTTGTTTCGGGTTTAATCTATTATAACAAAACAAGCTTCGTCAGTTTTCCTGTATTCTTTCCCGTGCAATTAGAATATCCTCATCCTACTTCCCGTTTACGCTAGCTCTTGCGGCTTCCTAACACCGGCGGAAATGGGTTTAAACATCGTGGTTGATTCCGACGCCCGAGTAAACTGCACAACGCTGTACTAATTAGCTACGAGACTTTGGCAGTCGACTAGAGCGGCGGTATACACCGCAACCTCTGGCGACGTTGGCAGAACTTTACCACGTACGACAGGGGAGTGACATGAGCATGACGAGTAAAAGTACAAAGACGCCTGGGCGGTTCAAAAGCCGCCGAAAATTCAACAAAGCTCCTTACAGCAAGTTCGAAAAAATCCAACCGTTACGTTTGTGCCGATAGGTCCCAGCTAAGACTTTAATTACAGTGATTATTAAATGTTTTGAAAATCAGCTTTAATGTCACAAAGTATCAATCCCAAACATCGTGTATATTACTTGTCTTTTTTTTTATCAATTCTAATGTTTTTTTAGAAGGATATACGTGAATCACTCAAATAAATTGAAGTGTGGTAAATTAAAGTAAAAAAACTTTTGATATACATATCTATGTTCGTTCATGGATGCGTATCTATACGTCCGTGTATATAAATCGCTTTCCCCCGGGTGTCATAGGACACACAACATGGGATAATAACATAGAAGTTGAGAGCTAGTTCCTGGAACCTATAAGTTCAACGAAGCAGTTTGTACTAACTCTTGTATAATAAATTCTGAGAACAAAAGAAAGTTCGTGCACACTCTGAATTGTATTCCTCTTTTATATTATCGGTGAAGTTATTAATTATGAACTTATTTTCCTGCGAATATTTTACTCAATAAACCATTTTATGACGCAGCCAGCGATCATTAGGGCTCATTAAAGGCTATCTGTCGAAGTCAGGCTTCGGAGCTCGGAGACCTTTCACCCTCGATCCTTCGCTCTTTCGCGCTATTCTTCGCTTCTCCTTTCTCCAGCCCTTTCACACTCCATCTCTCGCTCTCGCCCTTTTCACATATCTTCTCCCACTCTATATTAATTTTTTCTTACCAACACATTCTGATTTTCTCATCCGTCTCTCAGGGAATTGCAAATGAGTTTTCGAGTAGTTTATTCACCGTCGGTTTGTAACACCTTACGGAACGGAAGGACCCGGATCTTCGATGCTCACCGCTACTCTGTTTTCAGCAAGTGTCACAACCAAATGAGAGACGAATTTGCCAAACAGAACGTTCTCTCCTTCGTCTTCTCTTCAAATTTTCCAGCTCATAAGCACGGCAATTTCTACGTAACTAATTGTAAGGTGGTATTCGCAATATATGGGCCCGCAACTGACTTTGCCAATAGCCATTTTAACAAATTTTCTTGCTCGGGTAACGTAACATTTCTCCGCTTACTAGTTATGCCTTAATAATTAATTTCATCTCAATCGGGTTGTTAATCTCTCGTATTGTAATCGTTTATTCTATTTATTTTATATTTTATGTTACACTTTCCAACATTATTTTAATGAGAAAAAATAAGTCGTATTTTCGGTGCGCACAAGGCCATGAATAAGTTAGCGACACTCGTAGAATTCGGTAAGAACGAACCTTTCGCGAAGAAAACACGAACATTTTCTCCGGCGGATCGACGCACATTCACTTTAATATTCATCGAGGGTGGAAGAAAGAGAGAGAGAGAGGGAGAGAGGGGGAGAGAGAGAGAGAGAGAGAGAGGGAGAGACAGCGAGAGAGAGAGAGAGAGAGAAAGAGAAAGACATTGCTTCTCGAGAATCGGCCGAGATTCAACTGGAAAAATCGGCATACACACATTTGTATGTAGGGGTAGCCATTTCCACAGACGGATCTTATCGACGCAATCCATATAACGCCTGATCCCTCATCCTGTTAGCCCTCTTTCTCTCTAGCTATCTCCTTTCTTTCTCATGTTTACCCTACTTTCCCCCGAACGAACATATCTAGATCTGTCTTATTCGTTGGATGGCCTCGCGCTCGATTATTCACAAGGATCCCCTCGTATAACCCTATATACGTATGTATCCTTTTGTACGTACGTATAGTGAATGTATAGCATGTATACTACATGTAGACGTTCTTTTACGGGACGCAAAAGTCTCTCGGGTGAAGGTACACGGAAACTCTCAAGCTCCGCTTCTCCCTGACGGCTATCGTCCGTACATAGCTCACTCTCTTTGTCTCACTCTCTCCTTACTTCTCTCATTCGTTCTGGCTGCCTCTTTTTCTCTTCTTCGCTCTCTTCTACCCTATCCCGTCTCTCCGACGAAGCGTTTCGTCCAGGGAAACTTGAGAATGTCTCGCCGTTCGTCGCATCGTCGTTTCCGGCCGTATCCCCTCGACACTATCGTCAATCTGCGATACTACCGGTACGTTTTTCCCATTTACTATTTTACCTGGGACGTACACCAGGTGTCCGTATACGATAGTGCATTGCTTTCCCAACTAACCGAGCATGTAGGTACCAACGATAGATACACGAACGATGTAGGTACACACGTGCGTCCACCCGGATAGGAATAACGTCAATTCGCTAGAGGATAACCCGCAATAACTTCGACTATCCCGAGGTCATCGTTTTTCTGGAGAAGAAGAGAAGCGGAAGGAAGGGAATAAGGACTTTGCGGGAGATATAGAGATAGAATTATATTTACAAAATATAAACGAATCCGTTCGAATTCCTACATGAAGTGTTGGCAATTGATTTATTTTCAAACAGTGTTTTCGTTTCCTTAATCTCGTGCCACGTGTAAGAAAAACTCCAGCAATTAATTGCTAAAATTCTATTTTTTCTCCCGATATATTTGTATCTAAACGAAACAGTTATCGGCTCAAAATGGGAAAAATGCCTGCGTTAATTAATCCGCTGCATGGACAACCCAGATCTCTTAGCGGAGACGATATTAACAATTCTAAGACAAGCGCAGCAAGTGCCCAAGTGCCAAATACTGATTTTGATTAGCGTCAGGCAGGAGATCTAGACAATTTTAAACGAAATCCATCGACCAAGTTCATTTTCAAATATGAAAATTCATCTATCACCAATGTAAATTTTGTTTATGTACACACTATCCTTTTTGTTACATATTTATCCATATCGTTACTCTGTTCGATTCCAGGTCTTCAGTAGAAAAGAATGAACGGAAGAGTAACGATCGGTCGTTATCATACAATTTTGCTGAAACTTTCCATCTGATCACTGTACTTCGATTCTGTTCTATAGAAGAATGTGAATGTGGAAGTAACAATCAGTTGCAACAAATCAGTGTGTCGAAACAGTAAACGTATGTGAACTCTGGCCTTCCGCAGAAGAGTGGTAGCTTCGCGATTATTTTATCTGCTAACGAAGTCATTAGACTTCGTTAGCATCATTAGCGAAAGTTTAATTAATTAACATCCGAATCAAGTACTAGTGTAACAATATCCTGGCATATATGAGCAAGTCCAACAAATCTCACGTCACGATTGGTTTTAATCTCTCTCATTATTGTGCGATTATTAACTCCCCCGATAAAACTACCAAAACTTGCCGACGTCCCTCAGTAAGCGAATCCACTACATCTATTGTCCACGGACATTTTCCCTTGACGGACAACAAAAAGTGTCAGCGTTAACTCGACGTTCTTCTTGATTTTGCCCCACTATCCTCGGACGTAATACTTGCATCCAATTTTTTTGCAACCAGTCGAGATTGAATTTTGACATTACCGTACTAGGAGCCGCAGAAAAACAAAAGTGTTCAATTACTGAACACGAAAACGGTGCTACGTCTAGGAAAATTAGATGCCGCAATTGTGTCTTATAATTTGCTTTAATCTTGAGACTGCTGATGAACCGGAACTTTTTATGATATTTAGCAACTAATTTTCGGGGAAGATTCGCTGCTTATATTATATTTGCCCAAGGAGGTGGAGACTGATGAATTTTTTATAAATCTTGTTGTGAGAAGAGGCGGTGAAAGGAGAAGAGAACAGACCTCGTGGCGCCATGCTTCGAGGTAGGCCACGGTTGTATTTCCCATGGGGCAGAACAGGAGCAACGCATATGCGCTTCTTCATTCGCTCCTTCTCCCTCTCGTTCTGACTCTATGCCACCAGTTGGTCCATTTCGTGGAAACCGGTGTGCGACGAGAGAACCTCTCTCCTTTTCCACCTCATGACTGCAACAATATGGTTCTAATATGATATCTTGGATTTTCCCCTCACTCATACCCTCGTTTAAGACCCTCCATAATAGGCCAGCTCAACTATTGTCCTATTCACGAGAGATTTAACATAATATTTGCCATTGAAGACCCACCCGGTTCTATTATATGGTGTATATATTTCTTCGGAAATTGTGGCTCTTATCCAACCTCCTTCACGCCGTAATCTCTCGTGAATATCATAGATTTGTTCCCATTCTTTAGATTCCTCACTTCTTTTCGCCAAGCTCGAGACCTTCATTGATATCGTCGCATGGAAACAATGGAATTTCTTTTGTCGTCTCGCATTGGATGCAAATAAGCCGGACTTTATAAGGCGTCGAGGATTGTAACATTCCATTATCGTACTTTGTTTTGTTTTCATCACTGTGTTAATTTTTCCAGGAAAAATATTATCACATTCGTAATCTGCGAGAAATGTCGGTTAGATGAGTCGTCGAAGGCACGTTACAATAAAAACAAAAACAATGATCTCGAACCTTATGTGGACCGATAACGAAATCGGAATACCATGGAATAAAAGCGGCAACATTTTGCTTCTTATTACCATCATTGTTTTTCTGGCCACAGAAAGTACTTTTAGAACTATCGATTCTTCCATCCTTTTCATCGTTTTAATAGCAAAAAGTTCGGGTGGAATCGGTCTGGTAAAAATATCCCTTCGGCCAGCAGAATAGTTCGAGACAACTCGGCGATTCAGCAGCAGGCGACTGGAATCTCTTCGCTCTCTCTCTCTCCCTCTCCCTCTCTTTTTCTTTATGTGTATGTACGTGTTTTTTTCTTCTATACCATAATCATAATATTATAGAAGTTCTAGGAACGACCACATCGATGACTCGTCTACGTGGAATAACTGGCCGAGCTCCTCCATTATTATTTCTACATTTTGCAGACGGTACTTTTTCTCTTATAAAGAACGAGTTGCTATTATTCGAGAAATGTCCTTCCCAGTAAGTATTACATTAGATCGCAAACCTTTCAGTACCCTCTCCCTCTCGTTCTTTCTCTTTTGCTATCCCTAATGGAATGAAGCAAACTTCGCCTTGAAGATCCAAGACCCGAGTGAAGACCGGTAGCTGTTAAGTCGCATTGACAATTGTTGTAATTGAGATGAGTAGAGACTGCACCGTAACCTTCCAGTGGTCCAGTTGGAAGTGTTTGCGAGCTCGCGGATTCGTTCATTCTCTTTTTGTTATCAAGCTTTCACGGTGTCGAGTGCACGAAAGCTGAAGAAATACTCGAAGTGATCCTCGTATGCAACTCGAGGATCGTTGCGAAACTGGCAAAAGCTCTTACATCACCATCTTGTCCGGGTATCCGTTGGTGACACATGAGCAAAAGGAAACTAATAGAAGAGAGTATATAGGAAGGATAACCTTCAACTAAAACATTACAAACGTTTTTTCGATAAAGAAGATACCATCGCAGGATTGATTCTTAAAGACTCAGGCTGCTTTTTCCTGCCTGTGCTGCTTATTCATATTATTATCATGCTTTGTCGCACCATAGTGCATTTTATATTTCTCCTGTAAGACGAATAAAAGTATATTGCCCCGTGTTGAGATACGAAGCTATCTTTATGGCTTGGAAGTATCCAACTGCGTAACGTTCAATGGTGCGATGTAGGTAGAAAGGTTGGAACCCACCTCGTCAACAGCACTCGCCTATATATACAGAGATGGATATATATATGTATATATATACACACAACATCCGTCGTGCTGATCGGGCTTTGCTTGGAAGGTTTCGCGGAGCTGGTTTCGGTCCATCAAACTTTAACTCGCTTCTTCGATTATACTTCTCGCCCAGACGCGCGCACACAAAAATACAAAATCCAGCAGCCACCTCGTCGACTCTTTTCGCACCAACCTCCGGAATACATGTCGATAATAAATCCTGTCCCTTGACTATCGTATTAGAGAACAAAAGCCTCTCTTACCTTTAGCAAAACCGACGTCATGTCAAGTTTTTTTTTCTACCACTGATACCCTTGAGTCTTATGGATAACTTTTATTCAAACATGGCTTTATTTAACTTCATGAAACATGAAACTTGGTTATTAAACAAATGCTCGATTGTCTGGGATGGGCGACTAATTGTGAGCATATGGGTGTAAGTAGACTTCTGCGCCCAGCTTAACCATCGTGCGAAATATATTTTTTGCACGTCTCTATTATAATTTCAAAAATTAGATAAAACGAATTATTTTATAAAAGTTGATTCCTTTGGTACCTGCATGAAAAAATAATATTATAATTATATGCATTTATATTTAATACGAAGAAGGGATGGTGGTGAGATGAGCATTGCACCTTAGCATTTTCATTAATCAAACGTCACCGTTTATCCGATGTTCTCTTCGATAATTTAGTGTTATTGCAATTTATATAATATTGAATTATATAATATAATGGAGGATGTATCGAAAAATACGTTAATTTCATTATCAATTATTGTAATCATGCATTATCATTTATCCTTACCAATTGGATTGCTGACATCTGCGATTATTTGCATTCCTCTGGTCTTTCCCCTCGTGTTACCGCTAGTGGAGGCTTTGGCCGTACCGCCCATTATACATAACGGTATAAACCGATCTAATAATCTAGCCGTAAAGTAGATGCAGATTGTACAACTGTCGGTTTGGATTCACGATCGTGTGGTCTACTTTGATGTCGAATCTGTTGATTGCGCAATTTATCGACTCTCATGAAAGAGACAATACTTATCGAGAGCACTCCATGGCATATGATGTTTCATTGTCAGAGATTCATGCCAATCCCAATTTATTGAACTCGTTGCTATATAAATTTTGAGTTACATTGCGATTGATTGAAATAAAGGAACAAGTTATAAAAGTCGATCTAAAATTGACGAAACAATATCTGTCTCAACAAACCTTATCAGACTTCTCAAACTGTTATTCCAAATCTTTTATTCGCTGCAGATCGAAGATTCACAATTTATTTCGAACGTCTACGAGCGGTTTGTGCCCCGAGTCGATGAAAAATCAACACTCTGCTTGTCCCAAGTCTTGAGACCAATTTGCGAGGGGCTCTGTAATAAAGAAGGATGTTACCGTATTACTCTGATAGGCAAATGTAGTGATACGAGATTTGGGTGTATCTAAGTTGGTCGTTTCGATGGTGAATTTTCAACAATTAACATTGGGAGATAGTCGGTGCGCTAAAATACCTAGAGACTCTCATGAAGTCCTAATGTTAAATGATGGGGTCAACTCTCACAGGTCTCCCTGTCTCATATGCCGTGTATTATTCTCAAAGCATAGCTATATTCTACATGTGCGATTTGAATTACCCATTTCCTGGCATATCTATACACAATATGTACATAGTACTGTGTACATACGAGGAGATGCCGTGTTCTGCACTAGTTGCGAGAGAATGAATATACACACAAACACACGTGCCCACAGTGAGAGAAAGAGAGAGTTAGAGAAAGAGGGAGGGAGAGCGAGAGATTACGAGAGGCACACGACTACGGGTGGATAGAAGGAAGGGTTGGCATCCGAGGTCGGGAATAATCTGAGTTTCCGCCATGAAATTGTAAGCGCAGATTAATGCTTCCGCTTATCCCTCGAGTCCCAGTATAGAGGGAGGAAATACCGGAAGGCGGAAAAGGGACGAGAATACACCGGAAGACGAGAAGTGCGAAAGAGATACGTGGATGGAGGGCTTCTCTATGCCTCCCTCCTTCAATGTATAATAGAAACCTCTCTACTGCATACCTTGGATATGCGAGTCACATAATGCGAATTCGTTTCTCGAGAGCGTACGAATCACCCTTTCTAGCGACGTCACTTTTGGTATACCTACCATCGCGTCCACCAGATGGTACTATAAAACGAAAAATCGCCATCACGCACAGATCTCTGGCGTCGCCTCGTGCTTTACGTGGTTTATTCGTCATTATATAGCACATACCTACACTTGCGTATAAATCTATATATGTACGTACGTATATGTACACGCACATAGACACACGACACATACATACGCACTTGCAGGCGCACAATAATTGAATACGAAATCAAATTCGCGGTATTAGGCAACAAAATACGATTTCCTGTCCGCAAAGTTCGTGTGGCGACACTTCTTCAAAAAAAGGATTCATCTATTTTGGCTCAAATATAGATGTGAAATATATTTTATACGTACCATCGTGTACAGATTGCATATACGAGATGCGTACCTTGAAAAAATGAAAGATCGATAGGGATAAAACTCATAAATTTCATTTGAAATTTATGATAAATTACATGGTTTCCGATATAAAGAACAATCCCAAGAGTGGGCAAGCTATATATATATATATATATATATATATATAGCAAAAATCCCAAGAGTGGGCAAGCTATATAAATATATAGCTTGCCCACTCTTGGGATTTTTCTTTATATCGGAAACCATGCAATTTATTTGACAAATACATTAAATACTGAATAAATAAAATTGTCTATCGTGCGATGAGAATAAAAAGAGGGATGGAGGCGAACGTGTCTGTTTAACGAGCGATGGTGATATATTGTTCAATACAACCAAACATTTCATGTCATATTTCTCTCTTCCTGATGAGTGACATAATTAATTGTAACAGCTCAATATTTCTAATTATACAAGCAGTTACATTATTTACGTTCCTGGAACCATATTAATATTTTCTATCATGCATGTTCGACTACAGGCAACGACTCTATTTTTTTATCTCAGACCTTTATCACTTGTTTTTCTAGAATTTAATGTAGTGTTTAAAATATTACTTCGTTTTTTATTCCAGTTTTTCTGATTTTTTTTAATTCATGGGACTGTACATACAAACTTGGTTCATATATATACGCACCATCCTCTGGAGTATTCTATAAAACTTCTCTGCTGAAAAATAAAAAATTTAAACATCATGGTCAAATATGTTTTCAATTTAACTTTTCGTTTGCAACCTGTTTTTAGATCATACGTTTAAAGTTAAATAATAATTTATGGAAAATAGAAATTAAGGCTAACTGGAGCCTTTGACCTCAAGAATATAAATGAAGTTTGACCTTTTATACGGTACATGACATCGTTGTATTTCATCCGGCCCCTATCCTCTGTTGAGAAGGAGGGTTATCACGGTTTTTTATATCTCTCGTGGATGGTTTACTATTCGATACGCTTCGAAGGTACAGAGGAACTTCGCAATCGTCCATCTTGGAATCCTTGTAAATTGTCCTCATGGGGCTTGAGGTATATAATAAAAATACGGGAGTAAGAGAGTCTACCGCTTTTTTTCATAGAGGAATAATTCATTTATTTATGACGATTCCGATACGTTTTTTTAAATATTTCTTACATTCTTGGAATCGCAGAAATGACGTTGCATTTCAGATCAGTGAGAGAGAAAGATAGGTTCGAACTGATGTGAAATATTTACCACAAGTAAAAAGACGAGTTCTACAGCTGAGGTCGATTTGGGTCATGGATATTGATAGCCTTCCAAACCACCGAATTACGGTACTTTGGAAATTCAATAAATATGCGTAGTGTTATTAGATGGATGAACTTTATGCTTCATGCTCGTTACCAAATGTATCGAGCAAATATCATTACACGGTGCTTGAGGGGTACAGAAGCGTAGAATGCTGGGAATTGCAGTGGAAATAAATCAACCGCAACGATGAACACGACTAATTTTCATTCCGCCGTAGAAAAGCTATTTTTATACGCTATTTAAAGGTTTTCCCAATTAATATTATTTGAGTTTAACAATAGTTTCATTATGATGGATATTTCAACCATGAATTATGACAAAATGAATTCCGTAATATTTCTTACAATGAGTCTTTACCATAATATCAGATTGTGATATTAATTTAAAACTTTGTTGCATTTTTATTTAAAAACTGGGAATACACAGCAAGCGTTGCAATGCCGTTTTGGTGTCATAATTCATTTGACGCACAATATTTTTTGTTTTTCTCTCCATGTGTGAGGCATGAACTTTCCAAATATAATCTATGCTATACACATTTTTAACGATTGTCCCCGTGCTTTGTTGATGGAGATTTCAAATGCGAGTCGCACTGGAAACTGAAAACGTTTGAAATCGAATGGCATATATTTTGGTATTATTGGGATACGTGACAACAGTATATCGTCTTTTCCTTCAAATTTTCTATTTTACATTGTAGTTTCGTCGATATTGGACATCATATTTTTCTCTGGAACCTCAGTACCGTTGCAATGTCGTGATGGATTGATGTTTCGTAAAAGTATGGTAGGCACGTCAATTTTCAATATTACAACGTGTGGCAGTATGCCTGGCAAATTAAACGAATTCAGGAATTCAGTTGGATAATTAACAACTTATTCTTGATCAATAAAAGCAGCAATTGACTTGTACATTTTAGCTTCTCATGATATTCTTTTTTGAATCGTGAAATTTATATAATTGACATTGGTGTTTTGCAGCTAATATAGCACGTTCCCTTAACCATTTACGTTTTTTGCAGTTATGTGCAATATTTTCAGAAACTTTGTGAATCAATGCGTCTGTTCTTGCTGTTATTTTACGAAAGTTTGCACTTCGTCGTACATGCTCTAATGGGTTTCAATCTTTCTACTCGGTGCTCCTCCGTTTCTTAAACTCGTAATGTATATTTCCTTTTTGATTGAGGTATAGATCTTTCAATCGCTTCTCGATTTAGAATCACGATTAATTTGTCATTCGCTGTCACATGAATTATGCAACTAATATATAATATTGAGTCGATCGAGTCGTTAAAAGAAATGAGTATCTTTTATTTCGTATGACATTTTGGTAGCATAATTTGACAGCTGTCAAATAATCTCTATATATAGATATACATAAATGTTAATTTTGTTGTGCGCCGTATGCGTTTATTTGAGCAATTAAACTTATTCTACTCACGCAGAAACCTTCTCGGGAGTGTGGACTGCAATTCACCAAACTTTCATCGTAATCGGATGAATGGTATAGGAGCTTACTCGTGACAAACAAACAAACAAACAAACAAACATTTTTCCATTTTTATATATAAGATTATTTAATTACTGGCTAGGAATGTATATTATATGGCTATTGTTCTCGTATACTTGCTTTTTATTCTTCATATCTTAATGTCTCTCCGATGTAAAATGTGCTTTGTTTAAGAGGAGCTCGATCACCTGCGACAACTTTAGATGCGTTTTCCTTTGTTTCTTTCGTTCTTTCTTCCCTTATATTCATTTCGCGCTACCCGTTTCTTATATTCTCTTGCTCAACACCGCTCCATACTGTAACATTGCAGAAACGATTATACTATGGCACTTTGAATGGCCCAGGTGCGCAAAATTATTACCGGCGATTAATCGTAAGCGAGAAAAAAGGAAGAATACTTGTTTCTTCGCCATAGCTATCTCACACCTAACTGGTACGTGACTGTAGCTAGGTAAATAACAATTCTTTTTCTCGATTAGTTATATTATCGTTCGTGCAATTCTGCACCGATTAATTTCATTTGTTTTATATTAATCCACATGATCGTGTAAGAATTAGGTTAGTGAGAAACAAATTGTTACGTTTATGAAGAAGAAATTGTAACACCGAGTATCGACCAAAGTACGAAAGAAAGAAAACACCAAATTCTCCTGGACGCTGGAAACCCCCTCATAAATTTAAATCGAGAATTACGGGTAAGTAATTAAATTTTATCTCACAATGAGTTCGTCGTAAATAAAGGGCGATAAACGAAGAGAAATTTTCATTCCGTCGACGATACATTATACTTAGCATTGTCGCCGAGTTTTTCCATCTTACCCTTTTACCCAATATCATAAAAATGAAATACGATATTCTTAGACGCCGAGAAAACCTTCGATCTTTGTATCGGGGGTAAAGTGAAAAGTGACGATTTTATTAGACTTACGATTTCCTGGCTCGTTATCCACTCGGTATATCTAAACGAGCTTTTCGTTTGAGAATACGGAGATCAGGCCGTTCTTTATCTTCTCGGTCTAGCCGCGGTAGCTCGTTCGCAGATGTCATTAAAATACTGAAATTGCTTCCGCCGGTTGTTGTAAAAATACCATTTTCTGTTTTAAAGCGTTACTCGCAAGCGGTCGATGGATACTCCAAGTTTTTAGGTGGTAAGAAAAGCGAACTGTGACTTTCCACTATTTGTCCAAGTTGGTTTTGGTTTGTTTTAACATTGTTAAATACAATAATCTCTTGTTAAAATTTGAAAATCTCATAGCAATATCGTATGAAAAAAATTTTTGTGTGTTTTTTTGAGACGTACGATAAAAAAAAAATTTGCAAAAAAGAAAGTGCAATTTGGCTGATGATTGTTGGAATTATGAGTATTTCAAAAAACTCATTCCTCATTCAAAAGTCTTTATTTTTCAAAACTGTATGTCTCGTGAATGATTTGATAAAAAAAGTTGAAAACAATCATGCCGGCTAGCATAAACTAGCACCAAAAAAAAATTGAAAAAATCAGAGATGCAAAAGTTGCAAGTTACCCGATTTCGCGTGGAATGTCCCATATACACGTACGTGAAGTACAACAATTACAAAATATCTAAAATTACGATAAATACATATTTCCGTTCAGAATTATGATGGGATAATATCACCAAAAATTGATTCACGAAGAAACAATCATCACCTAATTTTAATTACTTCAGCCCTCTGATAACCCATCAAAAAAATTATTGTCCATAATTTCAGATACTTTTTAATTGCTGTGCATTTATGCGCATTTGCTGGGTAGGTGTGTTTTCGGTGTTACCTTGGAATCTGTTCATGGTATATTCAGACATTTCTTTGTTCTGTTCTCGGTATATGCTCTTGTCGTATTCGCGACATACCCATGCCATGTCCTTCCTACGTCCTTGATATTTGTATCCTCGAAACGTTTAAACAAAATTTTACAAGGATTCTTGATGCCTTGATAATGTACCTACAATTTATATTTCATATATATATATACCTATATACTATATCTATCTTTGATATATCCAAGGTGTCTTTGATGTGCCCTTGACATATCTTTAGCACGCCATTGGTGTATCCTTAGTGCGTGTTTAGCGCATGTTCGATGTGTATTTGATGTTTTTCTTTGTCAACTGTTATTTTCCTCTCATTCTCTTAGTTGTCGAATTCGCTTGGCATTTTCATCTCTGCGTGAAAAATTATATGATATCCACCGCGTCTGACGGTTCTGTCATCGCGTCTCCGATCGGCTGATTCAGCACGTTTCGCCGTGTAGGGTTTTATGTCAGGATTGCACTTGAAAAAGGTTAGTGCGCTGAGCTCGTGTGAGCCCAGGGGTGCTTGCCGAGGAAAGGCGGGAACGTAACAGCGCCTCGTCAGAAAATCAGAAACTCGCGGTTCTCTTCCACGATCGTTCATCGAGCTAAAGAGAGGAAGACGAGCCATCGCGTGGACGTATATATATATATATATATATATATATATATATATATATATACTTATCTCCGGTAATATATAAATATATATATATATAGAGAGAGGCCCGGAGAAAATTACTTACCGGAATCCCAATGGGAGTAGCGAGAAATTTGTTCTCGAACGGTAAAAGCTTCAGCGTTGCCCGCAGAATGAGAAAGACGGAGAGGCCGGGTACCTTCTGCAACTCTTACCTATACATTCCCTCCCACTCCCTCCCTGTCAACCTCTCTCCCTCCCCCTTCTTTCTTTCCCTCCCTCCCTCCCTGCCGCTGTCCTGCCTTTTCTCCCTTAGTCTTCGACGACAACCTTTCTCATCTTTTTCTGTTCCTCTAGCTGTGGCAGTAAAGATAGATTAGTAGTGGAACGACTTTCTCCCTGTCAAGTACGATCGCAAAGAGTTGCTCCCTCCTCCGCTTTAACCCCCACTGTCTTCTACTATTGTTCGCAATTACGATCTAGAAAATTGAAAAAATATCCTCTGCCGAAGTGGTTCCTCCTCTGCAGCTTTTTTCCGACGTATTTATAGCATATCGCCGCTTATTTAACTGCATATCTCTTTGCATTGACTCCTAGAATATAGCAGTTCTCGCGACCTATGAGCTAGAATCATGAGAAGATCTTTTTCCTCGACTTGTGCTATCTCTCCCGGTCTCCTCGGCCAATTCGAAAGATAACTACCGTCCGTTTCCGTCGGGGAATATTAACCCAGAAGCCGACACCTCTCTCTTTTCATCCCGATTCCCTCTTTCTTTTGCTCTCTTCTTTCGATATTTTCCAGGCTAGATTCGATATCTCTGCTGCACAGCAGTAGTGTCGGAGCAATTGAGAGCGTCGATTCTACGTTACCAGAATCAAATTCGATACTTAACTATTCGATCGCAAAAGTCGCTCTGAGACTTTTAAAATAAGGCAGTTAGAAACCTTTTTCCTAGAAGAATGTTCCCCCCTTTATCCCGAGACTTAATTCGAAAAATGTATAAATATTAATAATCATTATTCCGTCAATTGGTGACACTTCTCTTATTGCTAAGGTCGTTTTTAGGTGAACCGAGGTACATGAGAATTATTGCAAGATCGAACGAGCTCGGGCGAGGCTCGATCGAGATTATACGAAGACATCTCGTTCTCGACGATTGCAAGTAGAGTTTTAGAGTTTGAGTTACAAAAGAAAAAACAAACAATTTTTTATTTGTTTATTACCATGTTTCTACGTTGAATATAACTCACTTATGAACTAAGAGTGGAAAGCGCAAAGGCTTCTTTTTTATCCTGAATCGGCCGATTATAAAACTTTGCAAAAGTTTTTGATTTCTCCGACTATCCCGCTACGCGCTTGATCGTATCGACGGAAATATCTTTCTTTATCGCCTTAGAAATAGTCGCGTGTTTAGCACTGTACGCTGAAAAAACGTTTGTATCTATCCCCGCTTTTCCTAGAATGGACTTTACCCAGTGCGATAGAGTTTGCGCTGTAACAGGCTTGTACGGCTTAACAATAGAAATAAACAAATTTGTATGTCTTTCTCTGATATCTTTTGTGCATTTTACATACTCCAATATCGCTCTAGCTGGACATATTTCCTTTCTTTCTATGAAGAACGGTAATATGAGGTTAGGTTGACAGTTTCTCGGCTTAGAAGTTTTTATTAATTTTGAGATCTTTAGTTCAATACCCGTCGTTATTTTCTTAATATTACCTATATCTATGAGAGCCATTGTCTGTAGGCAATGAGCTGTAGTTAACAGTAATAGTGTGATAGTTTTTTTCTGAGAGTTCTTTTAATTTTAGTTTGCCCTTCGGTGAAATCTCTTCTATGTAGTCCAGAACTGGGTCGACATCCCATGTAGTCTCATATTTTTCTCGGTTCGGTATGGGCTTAAATACACCGCGCATAAATCGGTTTATCATCTCACTTCCTGACAGTTTGTCGGAAGCTATCAAGGTAATCGCCGCCCGATCTGAATTTAGTGTACCATATTCTGCTCCCTCCTTAAAGCATTTGGCTAAAACCTCGATTATTTTAACCGCATCAGTATCAAACATACCATAATTGTTTTCTTTGGTGAACTTCCACCGCATTTTAAGCGAAGATTCATATTGTTTCAACGCAGATTTTGGGAGGGAATTGGCCATGATATCTGCCGCTTCTTCTTCGAGAGCTTGCTTGGCAACTGCCTGGCTACCAGTGAAAGTGTCTATGATAGTGGATGCGACTTCCCCTGCAAAGGGATAATAGCACTTTTTTATTTGGCTTAAAAATAATAGAAGGCCCCCTGAGCAGCGAATTGAGCAGAGGATACCATGGTTGGGTCAGCCAATGTGGTACTACGACAACGCCCTCGGTTTTATCTGCAATGAATTTTTTTTAATGTATCTAAAATGATCGCGAATGGAGGAAATGCGTATGGATTTTCCTTTCCCCACGACATTGTGAAAGCATCGACCTTAAATACATTGGGATTCGGGAATCTCGAGCAGAATCTTTCCACTTTCTTGTTTAAATCCGTGGCAAACAATCAATGCAAGATCCACTGCTGGTCCAAATTTCTTATTGATTTTTTGAAACGCTTGTTCCGATAATTGCCATTCTGTGTCTGCGGTTGTAATTCGAGAGGCTGTATCTGTATAAACATTTTTCTTTGATGCTATATATGAGGCATGTATTCAAATTTTGTTCTCTTCACACCATTTCCGAATTGGACGTGTGAGCGCGTTCGAAATTGGGTATTGAACTCCTGCAGTCTTGTTTATATACGCTATTGCAGTAGTATTATCGTGCCTTACAAAAATTTCACAATCATGTAATTGATACGCAAAACTTTTTAAGGCGTAAAAAGCCGCTTGAAGCTCTAGATAGTTTATGTGACGTTTTCTTTCTTCAATATTCCACCAGCCATTTATGGATAGCTTGTCACAGTGCGCCCCCTATCCTGTTAAAGAAGCGTCTGAAAAAATCTCGATTTTGTAGTCCAACGTCCGTATGGGATTTATTCCAATTTGGCTGTTTATTGTCCACCATTCCAAATCTTCTTTCAGTTTTCTGCGTACTGTCATACATGCCTCGTAATTTCCATTATGTATTATTAGCGCGAGGAATTTTTCTCTCTTGAGGCTCTTGCAATATACGATACCGCAAGCAACTGCTGGGCATGCTGCGTTCAAAATTCCTAATAAATGGGCGAAACTTCTAATTTTACGAGACTGTTCCTGGTCTAAATCTGTTTAGTAATTCTTTAATTTGTTGTTTTTTCTTGCTTGTCAATTCCAATGTATAATTAGTTGAGTTAATTATAAACCCCAAAAATCTACATTTTTGCGCTGGTGTTAGTGAACTTTTCTTGTTGTTTATGATGAATCCAAGCTTTTCTAATAAATCTTTTGATTTCATTACGTTTTCCTGATAATCTCGAAAATGTTTTCCTGCAAATAATATATCGTCTATATGTATTATTGACAGAAAGCCTTGGCTTCTTAATAAATTCATTACCGGTTTCCTAGTTTTTGTGCAAACATACGGACTTGTAGATAAGCCAAATGGTAAACACCTGAATTGGTGCGTTTTTTCGTTAAAGATAAATCGTAGATATTTTCGATCTTCTTTGTGCACCGGCACTAAAAAGTATGCGTCTTTAAGGTCCAGTGATGACATAAATGCATTTGGTGTGATTAAATTTTTGACTGATCTAATGTCTTCCATTTACAAATGAGGAGCTTTGATAAACATGTTCAAATTTTTGAGATTTAGTACGAAGCGATTCGAGCCGTCATATTTTGGCACTAAGAAAATCGTGGATGCAAACTGTCTGACGCATTCCTCACATTTCTCAATCGCATTTTTCTCTAGTAATGTTTTTATTTCGATTTTTAATAACTCTTGTTCTCCAGGTTTCCATTTTCGCTGTTCAGGAAGCCAAAATTGTATTGGAGTTTCTTCAAATGGAATTTTATATCCTTGCACGCAATTCATTATAAATCGATCGTTCGTGATATTTTGCCATTCTTCAATAAAACAGCTCAGTCTTCCTGCTATTTTGTTTACCTTTCCTATTTTGTTCTGTGGATGATCATGGCGCGAAGTATTGCGTCATTGCAGCGTCTCGAGCGTTTCATCATTGCAACGTCTCAAAAACTCCGTGTCCTGTCGGCTCGTGCCAACATTGATGCCAGATCTAGCATCGACGAGCGGGCAGGCGCGTGCACTCAAAGAATCAGTTTCAGGTCGTCGTCTGAACGACGCACTTCGGGGTCGTGTGCTTACGGCAAGGTCTACGTAAGACCAACATACGTAAATTCGGGCCTACCAAAGGCCAATATACAGCCAACTGATCAGGTTGTTGACTCAATATACAGCCAACCGACAAGGCTGATGAAACTAAACACAAGACTTCAATGACGCGTGCGAAAATCCTTTAATAATAAAATCACATCTGTATTTACATGTGCACAATAACATAATCGCAACAACATGGGTTTTTATGCCTTCGGGCTTTTCCCATACGAGCCAATAAAAACATTACATTTCACGGTTTAATTATCGTGAGTTTTTAATAAAAAATCATATCATAATACAATCCTTATCACTCGATCCAAAACCCTAAACGAAAATACCAGGTGACTTCGCATTTGAAGGAGCTTCGACAATACATATTTCTTTGACAATTCTTTCGTCCTCGGTCGATTTTTGTCTCGATTCGTCGGGATTGGAATTGTGTAAATAATCACGGTTATGTGGTCGTGTGAAGCTTTGGTGAACTTGTTATTTAATTTCCCTTCTGGGTGGAACGGCTCGTGTGCAGCCTGCCTAATGCTTTTGGTGTGGAAATTGTCGTATAGAAAAACAAGAATTTTGATACGGTTCGTGTGGAATTTGTAATTATTTCCTGTATCAAAAGAAAAATATCTATTTTCGCGTATTGAACCTGATTCTTCTCTATTTTCCATATGTTTTTGAGTCACAAAACCGTTGATTAAATTTGTTAGGTTATGTAGCTGCAGCTGTTTTTTTGCAATTCTGTTTCAGTTTTGGCGTCTGTTCTCTTCCGCTCCCTCGAAGGTGATCGAGAACGCTTTCTCTTTTTATCTTTCCCATTGCACCTTTCCCGTTGCACCTTCTTGAATAATTTTCCCTGAACAATTATTACACGAGGTTACTCTTTCGTTGTCAATCGTTGAGCACAACGAACCGATATGAGGAAACATAGAGACACTCTAATCGGAGACTGGCCACAACCCTATCCGCCATTTTTCGTCAAATTGTATGAGAGAGAAAGAAATATATACTGTCTCACTCTAACTAATAATAGGTGTTACCTAACCTATAGCTCGCCTGCGTGCGAAATAAAAGGAAATGCCATACCTGATCCGTTACAATTCATAAATAACTTGAAATTGAGCTCTATTTCCATTATATGAAGCATGTACATAATAGTAATGATGAAAATGATGATCGACAATATTTATCAGGATTTCTTAAATTCCATGAATTGAATACAAAGTCGAGGAAACCAAAATAGTACACTAAATACGAATGAAATGTCAAATATTAATAACAATTCTACTATAAATATGACAAGTCTTGATTTAAATCATTTATATAACATAGCGGGTTATATTTTAAACTCCATAACGACGTGTAAAGTATGTAGGGATTGTTTAAAATCTGCAGAATCGAAAAGCTTACTGCAATACACATTTACCAGATTTGGGCAATTTAAGTCTTATAAGATGCATTCCCTTTACTATGTTAATGTCAAAACATGTAAAATCTTTTTGAAATTACAGCAAATATTTCGACATTATCTCGTATATTAAGATGTCATAATTTATCGTCCAAAATTATGAAAAGATTTGTTGTTTTTGGATTGAGGATTTTTTTATTAAAAAGACGAAAACAATAATAATAAAACATGTAGAATGTACGATAGCAAATCTGTGGCGATGCATTTTGCATTTAAATAATTGTTTACTAATAAAATAATGTCAAACAGAAAATTGCAATAATATTAATGTAAAATGAAGTTAATGTTATTTTGATTTGTAATTATATTGATTTTTATTATCTTGAATATTGCATTATTTTCGTTTATTTTTTTTTCTACTGAGTTTATGTAGGGGGAGCGGGGCTAGTTGAGCAAGTGGGTAAGTTGGGCAATCGTAATATCTCGAAAACTAAGCATCGCACGCTGGTGCATCAAATGGACGAAAGAGAGGTATGTGGAAGGGGAATACAACAAATCATTGCTGGCAACCACGCGGCGCACGAGACGATGACACGGGACGTTTTATTATATTGCGTACAAAAGTAAAAAATACGTGATTAAGTATTTTTCTTCTAGCATTGTGTGAAAAACCAGGGCGGTAACTAGACGTGTACTAGTATGTAGTACATTTAAGTGGCTATCAATCTGCAATAATTATTTTAACGCACGTGGTACGGATTTCATTATAAATTAACATTTGTTAAAAAATTAGTTGAACGATGCGCAACTGTCCTTATCGGCTGGCACACATAACATGGCGGAGGTGAATACATCACGCTATCGCGGGAGCCGCGCGACTCCTTGTTTATTTAAGAAAAAACATTTCACAGTTTGTTGCAGTTAATGTTCATGATTCAAAATGTAGCTAACTAATGTAGCTATTGGTTTGTTACTGCATTGCATCAAATGGTCTTGCATGTGCCTGATTTGTTGATGGAATTATTACCTTGTTTAACTTACCTCATACCCTTGCTCAACTTATCCCACCTATGGGGCAGGTTGAGCAGCTCTACACTCTCTAACATTTACGATAATATCTTCTAAATCAGACTTAAATTGGATAATGTTTCTGAAGGCGTTTTGAACTGGAGAATTTGCGGATCTCATTTACGGTGCAAGAATCAAGGAAATCGGATGTATTTTTTAAGAGTTATGATCGGTTAAGCCAGAACTTGCTCATCTATCCCCGCTCTACCCTACGCTATGTTGAAGTAAAAGGTTTATTTATAATAATGATTTAATGTTAATAAAGTATTATTGCAAAAAGATAGTAAAATCGTATTTAATATATTATCGTTATTGTAATAAAATGAATTGTTTTTCTTCCACTTATTTCATTTTGCGTAAATTATGTGAATGTACACATGTTATTAATTTAAAAATATTTACTTTTTGAAACATGTGTTACAATTTAAGGTTAAGGTCATTTATATATTTATAAAAGAGCGGAAATACCGGAAAAATGGCGTACGAATCAAAAGTGGCTTTTTCGTGCCCAGTCCCTTATTAGAGTGTCTCTAAGGAAACAGGACATGCAGCGCGATCACCGGACGTAGGTCACGGCTAAAAGAGGGAGATTTAAAACTCTAAAGTTGTGAAAATTGAGCATAGCCGATGCTACTACTTATAATCATCGAGTACGAGACGTCATAGTATAATTACTTTAAACCTTCCGGATCCAACGTAAATTCTTGATAGTTTTTGATTTTATATACGTGAGCGAATGTGGTTTAATCTGCGTATTGTATTTCACGCCTTCTCCTCAGATCAAATGGTAGTACCCCTTCCTCGTCAATATTGCCACAAAGTTTATAGTAACTAAAAATACCCTATGCCACAAGACCCTGTTCGTGGCGTCGGTCCGCTTTCGTCATTCCTTTTCTTTGTGCCAGAAACGCCACAGGGGAAAAATTATCGGTGCTTAAAAATATAAAAATTAAAAAAGATTATCAATGGGGCATAAACGAAAACGTATGGAGAAAGTCGAGGAGAAGATTCTGAAAGAAATAAAGGGACTGCAAAAAGAATCGCGAAGATAACAGGAGACGATTCGACGATTGGAGAAAAGATGTAAGTATAACTTCACTTTTGTTCATAGATAACACCGGGTCCCGAAGCCACATGAGAGTTATATGCAGAACAAGTTTCTGATGGAAATGCGGACAAGATCTGTTACATAACTCACGGGGGAAAAGATTTCGAAAAAAAAAGAAATCGGACAAGATCCGAGAAATGGCTTATAGAACAATGTTCAGCGATTAATTAAGCGAAAATTATGATCCTTGAGCTCGCAGCCGCGACGCATATGTGTAATATCGAAAAATAACATCAGGTACGTATGTGCAATTTTAGATAAAGATTCGGCCTCCGAGGAATCAGAAGGATCAGAAGATCGTTGTCAAAGACCACCGCTGATACCATTGCATCAGATTTTGCCTTTGCAAAGTCAAGCAAGACAAAAAGTGCGGAACGATCAGACTCAAAAGCAAGGGATAAATACGATTCTCCCATTATGAACTCGGGTAACATCGAGTCTGCCGGACACGGCTCAGACTGAGACTAACGTTACGCCGGAGGTACAAGATACCACAGAGCTAATATTCGACGAGAAATTGTTGGAAGCGATAGGAAAGTGTCTAGACGAGAAGAAGAAGTTCGGCCCAGCAATACACAACGATATTTTGATTAGATGGAAAGGCATCCTAAGAGAAGGCCTTCCAAAGGAGGACTGGAGAGTATTTTTAAAAAATACTTGGTTCCAGAGAACGGCACTTTAATGGAACCGCCGAAATTGAATCCGGAAGTAAACGTTTTCCTTCTGGAACCGATCATTACAAGAGACGGGCGTATGGTGGAAAAACAAAAAGAAGTTTCGTTGTGTCTAGAGGCCTTAGGACCAGTCATGTCAAATCTGCTCAGAGGGATTAGTCCTGACGACATGTCGTTGCTGACAACCTTAAGCGATGTTTCGAGAATTCTCGTGCATCTACAGCGTCAAGAATCTACGACAAGACGCTTGATAATCTTAGCG